>ML776670.1:648781-677100 GCA_009831015.1 Picea engelmannii | reverse complement strand
CCTCAAAAGATAATGTATCAAAAGAAGAAAATGACAGCTGCTAGGAAACTTTTTTCTTCACTGCAAGACAATCCCTCAAAGTATGAAACTTCTGCTCACTGAAAGTATTCGTGAAGATGTATAAATATTTATGGATCTAATGAAGTCCTTTGGAAACCTATCTAGCTTTGTATTTCTTGATCTTGTGGACCCATCTGTACCTAAAAATATTCCTTTCTGGTGGAAGTGGAACCAGATGTGAAGTCTGATTCTTTAGGAGTGAGTCATACTCCTTTTGCATGGTTTCTTTCCATAATGGATTGCCCACAACCTTATTGTAGGCATGTGGATCAATAGATTGAACCATATAACAATGCATGGGCATCGCAAGTTCTGATGTTGAAAGTACATAAGAAGGCTCCTCATGCTGAGATCGAGTCATCCTCGAATCCAATGGATTCCTTGCAAGGTTGCATGTTTCCTGAAGTGTGGTTTGTTCCTTCTTGGGCATCTGTTGAATCTTCAATGCTAGCTTATTATCTAGTTGTACTACTAGCTTATTTCCATGTACAACATTTGAGTGTATGGAATCATCTCTAATGTCTGAAACTGATGGAAGCACAAGAGTATATGCATGTTGCACTGGAGGTGCATGCAAAGTACTCTCCTTATATGTAAGTAGAATAGAGGAGTCATTGTCAAAACAATTAGTGAATTTATACAACCTTGACTTGTGATACACCTCACCAATTGCAATGATGGAATTGTCATGCATGTCAATTACTGAAACTGAATCTGATGTAAATTCAACCTTTTTACCTTTCTAAGTGATCTAATAAACTGAGAGAAGATTCACAAAAAGGTTTGGAACATGTCGAACATTCTCAAAACTACCATTGTGGAGTTACACTCTCCTTTCTCCTGCTACTGTTACTGGAGTATCATCCTCCATGAGAATAGGGGGTCTTGAGCATGGACTCAAATAAGAGAAAACTTCCTCTTTCGTTGCAATATGATGGGATGCACTAGAATCTATAATCCATGAATTAGATGAGGAATTAATTGCAACCAGAGCATGACGATTACTTTTCTTAGGAGCAGGATCTTCTTCCTTCCACTTCTTGACTCCCGCTGGAATGAAGTTTCCAAGGTTGTTCTGTTGAAGTGCCATTTCCATAAGATCGATCTATTTCTTCATGCATGTGGATTCTTCATGATTCAGTTTATTGCAGTAAGTGCAATCCTTTCCCTTGTTATTCTTCTTGGAATCAAAAGAGTCTTTGGAACCTAAAGAATCATTAAATGGTTTGGAATATCCCTCATTCTCGTTCTGTTTGGATGACCCTTTTCCATCATGCATGGTGAGTATATGTGCTTTGGGATCTTTCATGAGGCTCAGTTGTATGATTTTTGTTTACTCTTCTGTGAGAGACTCAATGAAATGATCCATCGTAGACATTTTCCAATTTGTGCCCAAAAAATATCGATTAGAATGGAAATTGGAGACATATACAACATATTTGGTCCTAGCTTGGCCAAGATTGTTAGAATAAATTGTTTCTCTTGTGTAGCCTTGTCAATACCACATCCACCCAAGATCAAAATCAAATATTTAAATTTAGTAAAGAAATCATGTATATTATCAAAACCTTTAGGGTCTAAGGTATTCAAGTCTACCTCAAGCATATGACCTCGCATCTCATCCTGCATTCCAAAAAGTCCTTCCAGGGTGGTCCAAATCTCGTTTGGAGTCTTGCATGGGCCAACATGAAACCATAGATCAGTGGAGATTAACTCAAGAAGTAGTCATGTGGCCTCATCCTTATATTTCTCCCATCTCATCTTCTCAATCGCTGATGTAGGTTATGTTTATGTCGCCACCATCAAATCATATAGTCCTTTCCTTCTGAGTTGGAATTTTTCCTTGGGATTCTGATTAAAATAATTGTATGGTGTGAGGATTACCACCAAGTTTGAATGTATAATAGTTGTCATATCCATTTCTCCCACTGTTGTTAAGAACCCCTAAAAATTTACTCTCAATCTGCAAGTGAAAAATTAAGAAATCACGACAGAAACGGAACTTTAAGTGAAAATTCATTTCAGTTTCAAGAGATGATATTCCAACTTATTTTCTGATCAAATGGTGAGGAATCTCATCAAACGGTTGAAAAAACAATTGCAAAATGGGTCAATTTACTTCTCACACAAGCGGTTTCCTCAAAAACTTAATATGTTTGGAGCAATCACTGCAAAAAGGTACGGCCACAGATTCGTATCAGTTTTAGGAGGCTATCTTGTGGCTTACTTTCTGAGAAAACGGTGAGGAATCTCGCCAAACGGTTCAAAACCCACTTGCAGAATGGATCGATTTACTCACATAATAGCTTTTTCCCTCAAAAAGTTAATATTTTGGGAGAAATCACCGTTGAAAGGTACGACCACGGATTCGTATCAGTTTCAAGAGGCTATCGTATGGCTTACTTTTTTAGAAAACCGTGAGAAATCTCGCCAAATGGTTGAAAAACCACTTGTAAAATGGGTCGATTTACTTCCCACGCGAGTCGTTTCCTCAAAAGCTTAATATGTTTTGAGAAATCACTAATGAAAGGTACGACCATGGATTTAGCTCGCTGAAACTCCAATTTTCCTTATTATTTGGCTTGTCTAGCTTGCTCCAAGCAGCTTAGCTCTGATACCATGTCAGTGTTTCATGGAAACCTACAGAGGAGATCTAGCTAAAGCATGCACAAACAAAGATTATCAAGAAAAGGAAGAGAGATACACAATGAAGAATGAGAATCAATGTATATTATGATCTAATCAATGAGTGAGTGATCTTCACTCATATAGGCAATGGCATCCTATAATTATAAGTGCATGCATAATAGTGATGGTCTAAGATTAGAAAGTCTAAAATAGAACTAGTCAGTTAACTCCCACTGAACTAGTGTGTCAAAAATAGAAATTTCTCCAACAACAACAAACTACTCAATGAGTAATCTGTTGCAATAAGTTCAATAATTAAAATATCATTTCAAGACATCAAACGTGTATCAAAACACAATTACTCCTTCAGGTTGCAATAAAAACAAATCTTCACTAAGCATTAGCTATTTTCACAGGTTGCATATCAATAAAGACAAGTTACACAATAGATGAAAGGAAATGGCATGTACGTTGTACAAATTAGAAGCTACATTCAAGATAAGATAAAAATGCATGAAGATTTGATTGAAACACTATCATCAAGAGTATGCTCACCGGGTAGAGAGCTTTAATCCATGCATATAATAGGTCCAACTAGTCTGATGTAGTGTTATTCTTTCCCAAAAAATCTGACCCTCAAAACATTCAAAGACCCCCTATTTAACAAAGTTGCATAGGTTCCTATCCTTAGGGGACTGATACCTAATTTTAGGTAACTATTTGTAGAAAAAATTATTAACTTCACTAAGACACTGGACTTAATTAGCAAGAGTGGTTCTTATCACACACAAAAGACCACTCTTGTCTCTAATCTAAGAAAATACTGGAATTAATCAAATAAAAACTACAATTGTCTCTGAGACAGAACTGATGCATGCGCTGGAGGAACTAAGATTGGAAGAAAAGGACTCAGAATGGAAGAATAGAGTTATGCATTGAACAATGGCATGCCTGCAAGCTGGAGGCCACCGGAGACAACTGGCTATATTGGTAGATATCTACTTGAGGAAGGAGGTAGTATTCTGAAGTGTTCTGGAACTGGTTGGGTCGAACTGGGATGATCTCCATGTTTTATATCTGTGACAGAGATTTTGGAAACTAAGAACACTCTACGTTGACCCCATCATCTGCCATCTGTACGTGTGAATAGATTCACTGGAATGGTTAATGGCCCAATGGTCATGAGGGGAGATGTGGAGGTGAGCATCCAATAGGGAGGTGGGATGAGTGGATGTGATGGTAGATGGCATGTGAGGACAGATGTCAAAAGGTGACAGGAGGTGTGAATACGATGTAGGTATCGGGAGTATAGAGTTGGAAATCTGTAGTGAAGGATATAGGTGGTGCATAGAGAGAGGAGGAGTAGATAGGTTGGGAGGTGAGTGGAGGTGAGTGGAGGACAGGTGTTGGGTGGTGAGAGGAATGATATTTGGAGGAAAACCAACAGGATTCCAGAGGTGGGGGTAGGTAATAAGTGGATTAGAGAGGGGGGGTATGGAAACATGGGAAGGTGTCATGTTAGATGGGGCCCACGGCGGGGAAACCACTTTTCCTAGACCCCCCCATCGCTAAAGGTAGGATGATCGAGGGGGGTATGGGATGTGATAAGGATCATTGATATGTAGGATGAGGATGTCGCTGAGGCAATCAATGCGGGATTTAGGTGGGGAACAAGTGGTGAATGTTGAGCGGTAGCACGAGTGTGAGTGGAAGTGAGTGGAGGTGACGTGTGATGTGGAGGTGATGTGTTGTCATATAAGCATGTGATTGCAGAAGTTTTCAAAGATTTTTTGGGTCCACACCGCCTTGGCCCCCGCAATCCCCCACAAGCTGCCACGTACCCTTCCAACAATACTATGGTTCCAATTGCGGGACCTCTCTATAAAATTCACGTCCTAGCAGTTTACGTCCCTACAATGAATTGTGGCCATCAATTTTATGACAATATGTGATCTGGGTGACATTTACCTGCTGTAAGGATCAATGGTTCTTGTTGATCTGAGATCAACAGTCCAGATTGCTTTGGGAGTTCAGGTTTTGGGAGTTTCGAATGTTGTGCCTGGAAATCTCCTGGAGGAAAATCTTTGAAATGAATGATCTGCCTCCACGTGTCCTTGCTGATGGACAATCCAGATTCACTTTGGGACTTCGGGCTTCGGGAGTTTCAAATGTTGTTCTTGGAAATCTCCCGGAGGAAAATCGTCGAAGTGAATGATCTACCTCCACGTGTCCTTGTTAATGGACAGTCGAAATTCACTTCGATACTTCGAGCTTAGGAAGTTTCAAATGTTGTGCTTGGAAATGTCCCAGAGGAAAATCACCTAAGTGAATGATCTACCTCCATGTGTCCTTGTTGATGGATGGTCCAGATTCACTTTGGGACTTCAAGTGTTCAGTCTTAGGTTAGTTCTTTTACTTGGTGGGTTCTCTCTTGAATTTAAACCCCGCACAATTTTGACACTCAGAATGCACGAAAACCATCAATCTTATTGGCCTGATGGATCTCCACCGTCGAAAGTTAACATGTCTGTTCGCACAATCTGAGCCCGAAATTGACCGCTTTGGATTGTTATGTTTGTCCACGGTCATGTCTTGTGCATATAAAAAGGCTTGGTGGACCCGTTGTGAGCTCAATCAATGGAAAACGTGATGACAGGCATTCTGAATCAAATACGACATGTATTTATCCTTTAGGAAAAACAGAAATAGAAATGCACAAAGACTCAAATAGGAAAGAAACGAATAATAACCAAGTCACTCAAAAAAAGGAAACTGACTTAACCAACCAGAATAGGAAAAATTGATGAAGGCATAGGGAAAGGAGAGAGGAGGGGTAGGGGTGCATACCTAGGTTACAATAGGGCCTAACGTACACAACCATTCAGCACCAAGGACAATGTCGCAACTGCCCATGTCAATAGAAAAAATATAGTCTTTCACGTGGTAAGTACCGATTTTCAGGCGCACATTTTCACAATGCCCTCCACATTTCATGGGACCTCAATTGACAATCATGATTTGAAAATTATTGACAACACAGATACATCACATGGTCTCTTGGGAAAGGAAGTGATGAATAAAATTGTGGGTGTTCCCACTATCTATGAAGATGATGAATTTCCTATGCTTGATGTATCCAATTAATTTAATTGTTTTAGGAGTATAGATACCAGTGGGGGAACTTAGAGAGATAAGTGTTTCAACTTCTGGGGCACCAGAGGGTGGGGTATGAGAATCTTCTTGGAATATATATTTACGATGGGAATCATCGACATCCTCTTCAACAAAATTCTCAAAAATGGCCATAAAAATATTTTTCTCCTTGCACTTGTTCCCAACAAAATAATTTTCATTGTAATTATAGAAGAGACCCTTCAAATTCCATTCAACCATTTCAGATATAGTTAATTTTTGGACTTTAAGAGGAGATGAAGGAGAGTAAGGAGTGGTGGGACGGGGATGGGGAATAAATGATGGTTTTTGTCTCTGGGAAGAGACTACCTGTTGTTCTTCCTTGGATCAACAAGTTGCCTCAAGCCAAGTATGGGGTAGAAACATTAGTACATGGGATGGGATGTCATATTTAAGTCCACTAATAAAGAATTCGTAGAATAAGTTGTGGGACATGCCATCTATTCTAAAATATAGGTGCTCAAAAGAGGTGATATATTCTTCCACTATACCAAATTGTCTCAGCTTGGTCACATGGCCCAAATTATGGGTGTCCATCTCAAAGAATTCATAGAGTTAGAAAACAAATTGGGTCCAAGCAATATACCTTTGGCATGAATTTTTATGCCATTTCCACCATCACCAGTGTTCAAATATAAATATAGAACACCGATACGAAGTTTGGCCAAATCATCAGTAATTCTATGTAAGGAAAAATAATGTTCCATTTAAGTAACCCAACCTATCGAGTCCTATCCATTGAATTTATTCACATTAACTTTGGGAAGAAGAATGTCACAATAAAGGCGATTGGAATGAAATACCATGATATGGGAGGAGTGATCACCCTCTAAATGTGAAGGTTGGTTAGAGTAGGTAGGGCTCTAATATTGGCTCATCCATTTGTTTAGAGTGGATTGGAGGGTGTCAAATCTCCCATTGAGGAAGTCAAATTAGCGATTGTGGGAGTTAAAATGGACACCGAGGTTCTCATATTTGGTATTGACGAAAAAAAAATTAGAATTCCCAGTCTTGATGTTATGCTTGTTATGTTGGTTGTCAGCTTGAAGGGAAAGGATTTCTTGGTTGTGAGTGGTGTCCATTTGGGAATTAATCAACCAAGAATTGGGTAGATGGCTCTGCATAGAAAAGGGTATGGTTGAAGGGTACCACTATGATGAGTGGAAGGATAGGAATCTAGTGGAAGAGGTCCCAAATAAGGGTTTTGCGTAGGGTGAGTGCGTCCATGGGAAGAAAAAAATATTATAAGTGATATATACCACTATGCTCAAAGTGAAGAGAGGAATCCAATGGGATAAGTACCAAATAAGGGTGTCAGCGAAACCACTATAATATATTCTTTTTACTTCTACAAAATTATACTCTGACCTGAAGAATACTATAGTAACTGAATCCCCAAATTATTAATAGGAAAAATTGTGTAGGAATTTCACAAATTGGATATAGGAGGTAGAGTTTTGATGTAAACAATTCCCCTCTATTTCCATTATATTCTATTATGGCAGCAAGGGAGAGGGATATGAGGGTTCCTTGGCTCTAGTGTGAAAAAAACACCCCTCTGGGATGTTGAGAATTGTAGACTAAGTGCATTCCTCTATTGGGTTATAGAGTATACATTGAAATTATATTCCCCCATGCACCTAAAAACTGATATGATAAGTGAAACAAAAATGCTCAAAAACTTACAATGTTAGAACCCTGCCTCCTAACTTTTGTAATAAATGGTGAATGAAGTAAAATTAAAAATTCATGGAAAGAAATTGAAAAAGAGTTATTTGTGTATAGAGTAAGAAAATTTGCAATATTCAATACTTCAAGAAATGCTTCAGAAAACTCCAATTTACAGGGGCCCCAAACAACTCTCCATCCATATGTCTTGTTATTTTGACCTACAGCCAAAGGTTTTCAAATTTTCCATTTTTCCATTTAGATTCTCTTCTAGCATCCCATTTTAGGACCAGGTATATAGCCATAAAGTTCCTTGAACTTTGGTCATTCTATAAAATATTTCTTTCATTATGTCCCGATGGATCAGTGACTTTATCTACACATGTTCTCTTACTTGTTGAACTTCAATTAGTTGGATGATTATTCTTTGCATATCATCTGACTCTACCTCCTCATCTTGTAGTAGCTTCATCATAGGGAGGATGAGTTGGATCGAGAAAATTGTATCCATTCCATACACCATTTGAAAAGGAGAAGTTCCTATGGACCTCTTTATGCTTACCCTGTCTTCCCAAAATGCATACTTCAAATGAGAATGTCGTTCTTTCTTATTTTGGGACAACATTTTGTTGATAATATTGATGAAATTCGTATTAGAGGATTCATCCAAACCATTACCTTGTGTATAGTAAGTAGTAGAGTTCCTAATCTCTATGTTATAGTTTTGGAAAAATTGCATCATCTTGGCATATTTCAAGGCTTCTGCATTATCAGTTATGATCTTCCTTGGGCACCCAAATCTACCCAAAATGTTCTCTTCAAGGAACTTGATGATGACTATGTCATTTTTTATCCTTGTGGGGATGGATTCTACCCACTTAGTGAAATAATCCATGGCTTCTAAAATCGACTTGTGTTTCCCACTTGAATTTATATTAATTTCACCAATGAAATCCAATACCCGTTGTTGAAAAGGTGTCTATGTTTTGATAGTTCTAAGTGGAAGAGGTTATAACGTATGCCTCCCTGTGAACAATTTGCATTCTACACATGATATAATCATGAAATTAACATCAAAAAATAATGAGGGCCAGTAATAACAAGCTCTAAGGATCTTGTATGCAGTGGATCTACAAGCATGGTGACCCTCACACACTCCCTTATGAAACTCGGTAACAATTCATGTCTCTTATTCATTGAGGAAATTTAATAAAGTTCCTCCCAGGTCATTCCAAAAGACATTTTATCCCAAAATGTAGTGCTTCATAGCCTTGAGTTTAATAGATTTGGATTTATCTTTTCCCCGTGTTGGAAGGTAGCTTAATTTTTGTAGGTAAAAAATTGTATCCTTATTGCAATCAGATTGAAAAACATTTAGGGTTTACCTTGAAAGATGGTTCTTGTGTTTCCTATCCTTTTAGTTCTACTCCCATGATGTTTGTTGATAGAGAATCCAATTCTAGATCCCTGCAATTAGATTTAACTAGGAGTTTGGAAAGTCCTTTTCATTTTATCAATGTTGTGGGCTTGATCTCTACATCATACTCCTAAAGTTTGGAAATACATTTACCCCTTCTCCCTTCACTGTTAGGTTGTGTAAGGATTCATTTTATCGCACTAGTGGCTACATAAGAAAATATTTTAGAGTGCAATATGTAATCTATGAATTCTTTCAATGCTTTGACTATGGAATATGCTTGTTTTTCCAAGTTGCTATATCTCAGTTCACCATCTCTTAAATCTCTACTGAAGAAGGCTATGGTTTGTACCTGATTTTTTTTTATTTCTATGCAACAACAGAACATATATGGTATGTTCTGAGGAAAAAGAGAAAATAAAGGAATCCTTGTCATAATTCATTCTAACCAGCATTGGAGACTCTCCTAATGCCTCCTTGATCTATTGAAAGGACTATTTATCTTCAATACTCCATTTCTGACACAGTAGTCACGCGAGACCACCAGCTCGCGCCCCCTACTCACAGGATCATTCGAATTCCCCTTTGAGCTGAATTAGCTCATTAGATTCCCTACTAGAATCTCTGATGAAAACCCGATCCATAGGTCCTTCTCTTTTCCCTGTCACGGCCTCTGCACACACCTGTGACCTTTCCCTGATTTAATTTTGGGTTTCGAGGTTTCGTATTTTATGATGTCGAGAGTTCCCATCCTCTCGAACTCCCAAACTCCAATTTGTCGATGCGCCCCTCTTGACCTTAGCCCCTCCTGGCTAAGCTCCTAGTCCATGTGACTAGTCCTCATAAGACCACAGCCTTATCCTTCTTTCAGGGTTTTGGCTTCAAAAATCCCGATGCGCTCTAACTTTAGTTAGCCCTCCTGGCTAAGCTCGTGGTCCACGCAACCTTCCCCTATATGACCGCAGCCATACCTCGTATCGGGGTTTTGAACATCGCAATGTCGAAATGCATAAACACCTTGTGCACGGGATCCCTGATATCCCGATCCCCAATGTGACGTCAGCTGGCCCCACAACAATGGAGCTTTCTCCTTATCGGGATTTCGAACTTCACAATTCCAAAATGCCCAAACTTTTTGTCATCAGGATTCCCGATATCCCGATGCCCGATATGTCGATCCTCCGATCACACTCGCGGCCTTGACCTTTCAACGGTCCTTTACCCCATCAACATTTCGGACTTCGGAAAACCGAAATGCACGAACACTTTTATACCAGGACTTCCGATATCCCGATTCCCGATACGCCGATAGATGACCTCCTTTTAGGATTTCTCCCGAATACTCTGATCTCCTCCACGCGTCCTCCTATGATGAACGGTCCTGATCGCCTCTCATGATTTCACGACTTCTACTACTCCAGAAGTCTTTCTCTCAGGATTTGTGAAACGCCGAACCCCGATGCACTGGTTTGTCCTTCTATCAGGACTTCCCCGATGATTCGGATTTCTGCCACGTTTCCCCCAACTGATGGACGACCCTAATCCAACCTCGGGTTTTCGTAGTTTCTGATACCCCGATGACAGAATTCTCTGTCAACTCAAAACCTCGGTAGTCGATATACCGATGGGTCGCTCGATCCCCGCCACGCGTCTCAACAAACAGACAATCCAGATCACTTCTTGCTATTTCGAGACTTGAAATGTCCCGACTTCCTCAACCTCGAGAACTCCGATATCCCGAGTGTCGATATCCCGATATCTGTTGGGACTTCCACCCTCATGTTCATGAAGCTAAACCTCGTGCATCTCCCAACCGATCTGACGGTTGTTGGGTATTTCGCTCAAGATCTGATGGTTCAGATCATCTCTTCTCCTGCGCTCTCTTTGGACGTGAAAACCTTCCGACGATCCAGATCTCTTCGGCCAATCTGACAGTTGTTGTGCTCCCTCCTAACCTTGTGCACTTTCTTCCAAGACATGGAATAATTCCAAGTTTCCAAAGGCCTCAACCTTTGTCTTCTTTCTCTGTGAACTGCACAATCTGAGTTCTCACCTTGCATTCTCCTCGACACTGTTCCTCCTGATATTTTCTCCTTATTTCGAATCCTTGAAGGATTCCAACGTCTGCGCTCCTACAGATTCTTCACACACACACAATGTTGTCTCTCCTGAGTTTCCCGCATGCTCAGACCCCTAAGGGATTTTTTCCTTCTTTCTCCCACAGATGGAGAATACTGGGATGCCCTCCTGGTTATCCCTCTACTCAAGCAACCTCTTGTTGAGTTTGCAGGGTGTTCAACAACCCTGTGAAGATCCTTTAGTGGATTCTTCCTCTGAATTCCAGAACTCAAAGAGTTCCCTCCTCTTCTTTGTGTCTGTCTACACACTTAATTGATGCCCACCTGGCAGAGTATCCTCTCCTTTCACTCGCTCAATGCCCACCTGGAAGAGCTCTCAGAATCCTCAGTGATTATGTTTCTTCTTGAACTCACAGTAGGATTCCTCTTGATGCACCTCTGTGCATATGCTCAATGCCCACTTGGCAGAGCTCTACAGAACTCATAGCAGAATTATGTTTGCAATTATGTCTTGTAACACACAGCCTTGACTCCAAGGTGTTCAACAACCTTGAGGTTTTCACCTGAGTTGCTGATTCCAGTTCCTGTACCGCAGCACGTCTTTGTCTGAACCCGCAGAATTCAGAAGTACAACCCCTGTGCACGGCTATCGGAACTTGTAGCGTTCTGTCACACCCTCCTGGTGTGAAGCCTCAAAGACCTTCACCTGAAATCGAACACACTCCTGCAAATGCATGATAACAGCATACATTCATATCATAAAATAGAGCACTCATAGACATCCATTTAACACAGAAATACATGCAGGAAAAATTGCTTCTGCTTATATTAGAATATGGCAAATGCCTGTATTTACAAAGTGTTCCTGAGCACGGCATGTAACAAGGTCTCGTCTCTTTCTCTCTTCTTCTCTCTACTCATAGATCCTCTCCTATCTCTCTCTCGACTCTACTACCAAAGAGATGCTCTCTATCTCTTTTACCTGAGGGGGCTCTTAGAGCACTTCCCTCCAATCTACCTACCCTATTCAATTGCATTGAATGGGCTGTCTAGTCTGCATCCGGATCTAGATCTCATCCATACAAACATTAAAGGTCGATCTACCTAATGCCTGCACAAAGGCACAGTTTCCCAGCTCAACAACTTAAACATTAAATTACATTCAATTCATATTTAAATGAGGACTACGCCTCTCTCTTCAGCTTTGAATGCATGCACTCGACGTGGGTGGTTGGCTGGATGGCTGACGTGGAGATATTCTCCTGCATCATACTCCTCAGCTGCAAAATTCATGAGCTCCTGCTCATGAGCTTCCCATCTTAGCTGTGGGAATCCTCCTGGATCCCAAATCATCCTCTGGAGTTGTTCATTTTCTCCATCCTGTTGTTGTTGCTTCTACTTCTGCGCTACTGGTGGTGTTGCTGCTCTTCTGCTCAGCCTCTCCTTGTTGGTAGTCTCTACTAACCTCGACATCAGCCTTCATATATCTTCTATCACTTCATCCAGCTACTCCAGTGGTTGGCTTTGTTTTTGTAGTCTCCCCAGCTGCAAATTTTTTTGGCACATGAGCAGATCATGGTGATCTCCCATGCGTTGTTCATCAGCTTCCAACTTCACCTGTTGGATGTGCATACCCTGCACCTTCAACCTCTCTTCTTGGGTTTCAATTTGTTCCCATAGATCAGCAAAACAATTTTTGTCTTCTTCTTCTTCCTCTGCTGCAAACTCCCATGTTGCAGTCTTTTCAGCTTCCTGGCTGAAAATATTGAGCCATTCCTCAGAATGCTCATCATTCTTCTCTTCTTTTTCTTCTACTGTCAGCTTCAGTGCTACAGCTCTTTTAGTTTCTTGGCTGAAAGTAATGATCCATTTCTCAGAATGCTCATTTCCCCCTTCGTATGCTTCTGCTTGGGAAAGTTCAAACACCTGCTCCAATTCCTCCTTAAAGTTCTGTTGTTGTTGTTGCACCATATACAACACAGACTTATGCTTCCTCCTGGGAAAGTGGTAGGAATATTCCAATTCCCCCAATCATCAAAATATTATCTTGATCTTCCTCCTCCTTTGTCAGTTGCACATGTTGATCCAAACTCACCTTTGAGTTTACGAGACTCTCACAAAGTCTCATATGTTCTGTCAGCTCCTTAGGTTGATTCCAACTCATCTGCTCATCCCTGCCCACCTGGCAATATGGGATGCTCCAACTGCTCTCCTGGAAGAATATGAGATCAACCGATCCCATCTTCATCAACAACCCTTGCTGAATTGAACTCACCTCCGAGTCCATGAGGCTTTCAGATAGTCTCAAATGTTCATCTCTGCCCACCTGGAAATCTGAGATGCCTCTGTTGCCCTCCTGGAAGTCTGTGAGATCCCACAGAAACCTCGTTTCATTGCCTAGATGGCAATGTGAAATTCCTTAGTTGTCCTCCTGACAGTCCGTGAGATCCCACAGTGATCTCAACTAGTTGCCCACCTGGAAAAATGGAATTTATTCTCTTCCCTCCTAGCAGTTCCTGAGATCCTCAGCTGATCCCAATTCATTTTCTCCATCACTGAGACCTCTCCCAGTCTCGGGTTCACACACCTGAACCATTTCTTCTTCTGGTCCATTGAGGTTTTTAGCATACCTCAACCATCTTTTTAACAGCCTGCGCTTCCCTCTAGCCATCAACTCCTTGACTGGCCATTTTATCTTTGGCTTCTTCATGGGCCATTCATACACCCATCTCGGCTTCTTGTCCTGCTGCATCTTCAATTCGAGATTTTCTATGTCTGCCTTTATTTCAGTGAGCTCTTTATCCATTTCTGCAAGATTTTCTGCCTTTCTCTTCCTCCCAGCATGCCTATGGTCTTTAGTAACCATGGTGTTGTCTCTGTCTACTTTCCTAGAAAACCTGTTGCTGTCACTCTGCACCAAGAGTGTTACGCGCTTCATCCTACAGTCCTCCTGCTGCATGTCTTCGTGATTGTCGCCTACCTGCAAACAACCATCACAGAGTCTCCAGTGCTCTGTCTTCCTTTACCTCCCTTGAATGAAATATATAGACAAGAATCAGGATCTGATACCACTTGATGTGTATCAGATTGCTCTTAACCTCTTGCCTCTCTTGCCAGAAATATACAAACAAGAAATCTACTCTAATACCACTTGACGCAGTAGTCACGCGAGACCACCACCTCGCGCCCCCTGCTCACAGGATCGTTTGAATTCCCCTTTGAGCCAAATTAGCTCATTAGATTCCCTGCTAGAATCTCTGATGAAAACCCGATCCATAGGTCCTTCAATTTTTCCTGTCACGGCCTCTGCACGCGCCTGTGACCTTTCCCCGATTTAATTTCGGGTTTCGGGGTTTCTTATTTTCTGATGTTGAGAGTTCCTGTCCTCTCGAACTCCCAAACTCTGATTCACCGATGCACCCCTCTCGACCTTAGCCCCTCCTATCTAATCTCCTAGTCCATGTGACTAGTCCTCATAAGACCACAGCCTTATCCTTCTTTCAGGGTTTTGGCTTCAAAAATCCCGATGCGCTCTAACTTCAGTTAGCCCTCCTGGCTAAGCTCGTGGTCCACGCAACCTTCCCCTATATGACCGCAGCCATACCTCATATCGGGGTTTCGGACATCGCAATGCCAAAATGCATAAACACCTTGTGCACGAGATCCCTGATATCTCGATCCCCGATGTGACGTCAGTTGGCCCCACAACAATGGAGCTTTCTCCTTATCGGGATTTCGGACTTCACAATTCCAAAATTCCCAAACTTTTTGTCATTAGGATTCCCGATATCCCAATGCCCGATATGTCGATCCTCTGATCACACTCGCGGCCTTGACCTTTCAACGGTCCTTTACCCCATCGGCATTTCGGACTTCGCAAAACCAAAATGCATGAACTCTTTCCTCCCGGGACTTTCAATATCCCGATTCTCGATACGCCGATAGACGACCTCCTTTCGGGATTTCTCCCGAATACTCTGATCTCCTCCACGCATCCTCCTATGATGGACGGTCTCGATCGCCTCTCCCAATTTTGCAACTTCTACTTCTCTAGAAGTCTTGCTTTCAGGATTCGCGAAACGTCGAACCCCGATGTGTCGGTTTGTCCTTCTATCGGGACTTCCCTGATGATCCGGATTTCTGCCACATGTCCCCCAACTGATGGACAACCCTGATCCAACCTCGGGTTTTCAGAGTTTCTGATACCCCGATGACAAAATTCTCTGTCAACTCAAAACCCCGGTAGCCGATATACCGATGGGTCACTCGATCCCCGCCACGCGTCTCCACAAACGGATGGTCCAGATCGCTTCTCGCTAATTCGAGACTTGAAATGTCCTGAATTCCTTGACATCGATAACTCTGATATCCCGAGTGTCGATATCCCGATATCTATTAGGACTTCCACCCTCCTGTTCACGAAGCTAAACCTCGTGCATCTCCCAACTGATCTGACGGTTGTCGGGTATTTTTCTTAAGATCTGATGGTTCAGATCATCTCTTCTCCTGCACGCTCTCTAGACGTGAAAACCTTCCAATGATCCAGATCTCTTCAGCCGATATGACGGCTATTGTGCTCCCTCCTGACCTTGCACACTTTCTTCCGAGACTTGGAAGAATTCCAAGTTTCCAAAGGCCTCAAACTTTGTCTTCTTGCTCTGCGAACTCCACAATCTGAGTTCTCGCCTTGTGTTCTCCTCAACACTGTTCCTCCTCAACTTTGCTCCTTATTTCGAATCCTTGAAGGATTCCGATGTCTGCGCTTCTGCAGAGTCTTCACGCACACACAGTGTTGTCTCTCCTGATCTTCTCGCACGCTGAGACCCCTAAGGGATTTTGTCCTTCTTTCTCCCACAGATGGAGAATACTGGGATTCCCTCCTGGTTATCCCTCTGCTCAAGCAACGTCTTGCTGAGTCTGCGGGGTGTTCAACAACCCTGTGAAGATCCTTTAGTGGATTCTTCCTCTGAATTCCAAAACTCAAAGAGCTCTCTCCTCTTCTCTGTGTCTGTCTACACACTTACTCGATGCCCACCTGGTAGAGTATCCTCTCCTTTCACTCGCTCAATGCCCACCTGGAAGAGCTCTCAGAATCCTCAGTGATTATGTTTCTTCTTGAACTCGCAGTAGTGTTCCTCTTGATGCACCTTTGTGCATATGCTCAATGCCCACTTGGCAGAGCTCTACAGAACTCACAGCAGAATTATGTCTGCAATTGTGTCTTCTAACACACAACCTTGCCTCCAAGGTGTTCAACAACCTTGAGGTCTTCACCTGAGTTGTTGATTCCAGTTACTGTGTCGCAACAGGTCTTTGTCTGAACCCGCAGAATTCAGAAGTACAACCCCTGTGCATGGCTATCAGAACCCGCAACGTTCTGTCACACCCTCCTGGTGTGAAGCCTCAAAGACCTTCACCTAAAATCAAACACACTCATGCAAATGCATGATAACAACATACATTCATATCACAAAATAGAACACTCACAGACATCCATTTAACACAGAAATACATGCAGGAAAAACTGCTTTTGCTTATATTAGAATATGGCAAATGCCCGTATTTACAAAGTGTTCCTGAGCACAGCTTGTAACAAGGTCTCGGCTCTTTCTCTCTTCTGCTCTCTACTTGCATATCCTCTCCTATCTCTCTCTCGACTCTACTACCAAAGAGATTATCTCTATCTCTTTTACCTGAGGGGGCTTTTAGAGCGCTTCCCTCCAATCTACCTACCCTATTCAATTGCATTGAATGGGCTGTCTAGTACGCATCCAGATCTAGATCTCAGCCATACAAACATTAAAGGCTGATCTACCTAATGCCTACACAAAGGCACGGTTTCCCAGCTCAACAGCTTAAACATTAAATTACATTCAATTCAGATTTAAATGAGGACTGCACCTCTCTCTTCAGCTTTGAATGCACGCGCTCGACATGGCTGGCTGAATGGATGGCTAACGTGGAGAGATGCTCCTACATCAATTTCAGTTCATGTTATTTATTTAACATTTTAGTGACATGATTTACCATTTTAGCAAACATTGGGATAAACTTTCTCAGAAAATTTATTTTTCCTAGGAAAGATTGTATTTTTTTCTTGTTCCTAGGTAGGGAAATTTGTTTGATGGACTCTACTCCCTCAATATATATATTTACCCCTTCTTTGGATACTATACGTCCCAATATATTTCCTTCTATCATAGAAAAATCAGACTCTTAGGATTTAGAGACTAGCCAAATTTCTTACACTTCACAAAGGTATGCCTTAAATGCTTAATTTGATCCTCATTTGTCTTTGAGAATATAGTCATGTCATCAAGGTAGATAAAAATGAATCTATATTTTTCTCCCACAAAATCTATATCCATAGCTCTTTGAAATGTGGCTCCTACATTTATCAAACCAAAATCCATTTTATTATACATGAAAGTCCCCCATGGTGTTTTGAAGGATTTATTTTCCCTATCTTCAAGATGCATTGCCACTTGGTTGTATCTTGAGAAACCATCCATCATGGATATTTTATTTTCTCCCACTACTTTATATAGAAAGTGATCTATTTTAGGGAAAGGGTATTTTTCCTTTAGAAATCATTTATTTAGGTTAATGAAATCCACACAAAGCCTTATTTCTCCACTCTTTTTCATGTCTGGAACCAAATTTTCTACCCATTCATAATATATGAGGGGGATTGTGATCTGAGCATGTAGTAACTTCCTCACCCCTTTCTCAATGGTATGTATTGAAAGAGGATTAAGTTGTTTTAGTTTCTTCCTAAAAGGATTAGTACCAGGTTTGAGGGGTATTATATGTTGTATGATGTTGGTATCATAAGTATTAAGCCTTCATACTTCTAGGAAAAAACATCCATGTACTCTTTGAACAATTGTAGGTATTTTTCCTTTTTTTCAATAGAAATCTCTTTCAACAAATTTATGTATTAAGGTTATTCTTTAGTCCCTATATTACAATATTTAGTGTTATCAGCTTTGGGCAAAATTGTTGGCTTCATAGGTACATCATTTCTATCAAATAATTGCTCCAAGGGTACCAGCCCTTTAGGAATAAAATTATCGTGATCTTGATTTCTCCCTCTATCACTTGTTTTGACTCTTCTCCATCATTTGAATCAATATGGGTATTTGTAAACTCATCTATCAAATCCATGAACTTTTTGATTTGTTGATCATATTCAAAACAAAATCTAGTATTTGATGTTGTTAGGGATATATGATCTATACCTCATTTAATTTCATATTTCACTTGGGGAATGGTTGGTGTTTTAAAATTATTGGATGCTACTACTAAGGAATTAGTCTGCTGATTAAATTCTCTTAAAACAATTTTAATATTAAAGGATTCATAAAAATATTAATTAAATCCCATACCTAATTCCTCTACGCCCTCATTCTAATATGTTTAGTCTAGAAAGAACCTATGATTTTATACACCACCAATTCTGAATCCCCAAATACCACTGTTGGATAGGCATTTTGGTTAAGTTTTGGGATCTATGGAAAAAGAAGTCAAAGAAGAAAATCCAGTTAGAAAATGTACCAGAGTGCGTGAAAGAAGCATACTTCAAGGAGTGAAAATGTGACATAGAAGGAAACACAATGGAGAGGCATGCAAAAGGAGGAAAGCAGTTAGGGTTTTTGGCACACTTTTCTCCACTTTGTAACAGGATTAGCCATATTTTGATGTATAAATATGTAAATGGTTTTTGGGTAGAGGGGGTTTGACATGTGAGAAGTTCTATGTGATTTTTGGGTAAGTTTAGTCGAGCAAAGGAAGAAGTTTGAGGTATGAATGAGGAGTGAAGATCACACTATAGAATAATGAATAGGAAGGTTTATGTAACGTTACTGTTGCATATTTTGTAAGTGTAGTGCGCAACTATAGAATATTATCCATGAATAATAAAACAATCTAGCCATTGTGGGCGTAGCCCATTTTGGATGAACCACACTAAACCTGTGTGTTGAGATGTGTTGACTTTGTATTTTATGATGTTTAATGTTATGGTGAAATGATGATATATGTTGAATGTTTTGTTCATATATGATTTTATAATGTCGTGCACTGAAGTATCTAGTAATTAAATGGATTTTAAGTGCGATAATGTCACGCATAGAATATATTGAATGTTAAGTAATTGTGAGTAATAGAAATTGCACACATAATTAAATAGTAGTAAGAATGAAGAATGCCTCACTTCCCCTCATCACTGTAGAACCTTGGTTCCTACAACCCCTCTAGATAGCTTAGGTGAGACTTCACTTTCTTATAGGTGATGTTGAAAGGGCCAGTGTCTAAGGGTTTTATTAGTATACAAATGATTAACCCTGGGTATTTGCATTGGAAGCCAACAAATTGTTCCATTGTCGAGACCATGAGAATGTTTTGGAGGCTGAATAAGAAGGAGATCCATGTATGGATGGAAAGGAGGAAACCAAAATTTTCCAAAGAAGAGAATAGAAACCCACATCTTACTGGAGAACAGTGGTTACAAAGGTATGTTTTCAAGCATCTTCATGAAATTTTCCTTGGTGAATTCCCTATAATTTTTACTAAATGGTTAGAAAGTCTAGTTGAGAACGTTGATAAATACAGAGCTAAATATCTGAGAGACCAGACCCCTAAAGTTATATGACAGTTGAATACAACAAGAAACATAGTTTCTTGTACAATTTATTTTTGGTTGAATATTTTATAGGGAGGTTACATTAGAGGGTTTTTGATAGATTGTACACATTATTATAGTGTCACAAAGAGGGAATTTTTCAAGGGTCCACATAGGAGGTATATGAACACAATGTATAGGATAAAAAATTTATTCTGCAACAATAATGTCATGAATATGGAGTCTGACTGTTAAGCACCTTCGTGCACATAAGGGGACTAGGGGATGACCAGAGGATGATATGAGAGTGGAAGGGATGAGTAAGAACCGGATGGACCGAGGATGTTGAGAGAGGAATACATTAAATCAGATAGAAATATTGGAGTATTACTCTATGAGAAAATGTTTAGGTATAGTAAGAAGGAGACTGTGGCTAAGAGAGAAGAACAACATAGAGTGTTTGAGAAAAGAGACCACTGCGCAACATTCCATATCACACCATATAAAGAAAGGAAAGAGAAATAAAAGGATCCTTAGTATAGTTGAGTAGAAGAAGGAATTCCACCTCAGATCAAAATCTTCTTCGAACCCATGACCCCATGTGCGTCACCTAGATCTGAAGAAGAAACTGGAATTGTATTGAGAGAAATTGTAGTTAATGGAGGAAGTCAGAAGAGTAGTCAGAATAGTGGAAGTAGTTCAATGAGACAAAGTCATCCATAATCACCAAGGGTAAGTACTACACTGAATACAATGGCAAGAATAAATCATACATTAGGAATTCCCAAGTTTCATGGAGAGGGGTCGGACGACCCTGGGCAACACTTGTTTGTGTGTGACATGATATAGACTACTAAGAATGTTCAATATGAGGCAACAAAGATTGTGTATTTGGCCACAACATTCATAGGTGGTGCACTACTATCGTATATGAAGTATCATACAACCACATCGACTAGAAAATAAATATCTTTACCAGATATTGGACAAGCATTGTTAAAATAATTTTGGAAACCGATATCTTAATCACAATATATTATAGAGCTAAAATAGATTAAGAAATTATAGAATGAGATAGTGTGGGATTACGACCAGAGTTTTAAATATGTGATGGGTTGATTAACATTTCACATTCCTAATGAGAAACATAAAGAATGGTTTATTGCAGCTCTATTTCCACACATTCATTGTCTATTGACATAACAGAAGGTCACATCGCAACCCGAATCCCTAGAAATCATGATGAAGTTGGAATCATTTGTTGTAGGATATGGTGCATGTATGGAAAATATGTAGTCACAGTTGGTTGAGATGATAATTCAATTGTGAGAAGTAATGAAGGAAAAGGAAATGAGTGAACACGTTTGTTGTATAACATGTAATACATAATGCCATGGAAAAAAATAATGTCCAACATTTGCATAGTACATGGCCACAAGAGCACCAAACCCATTGGTAGGAGAAGTAGGATATTTTGAGATATGTAATACATGGGGACATCATTCGATTGCATGTACCTTATAACATAAGTATCATAGTACAACTAGGTATTTATTCTATAATTTTTACAAATTGGTAGGACACGATGAAAAATATTGTCACGCATTTGAATTAATGAGAGAGTGTACATTAGATGCGTACAAAATTCAAGAAGTAAATTCCGTAGAACAAGGAGGGGTTCTATAGTAAAGCACCCTAAGAGGATTTATTTAGGATGGACACAGAGGATTAGGTAGAGGTCGAGGGGGAAGAGGAATGATAGTTTTTTATAACTGCAATAAACTAGGACATTTATTGAGATACTACCCTAATCCTTGCAAGACGTTCACGTATTGTAGAGCATTATACCATGCAACAAAAGACTGTCCTCAACTGATAGTGAAATGTTAGGGAAGAGGGAACCAAAATCAACATCAAAATCAGAATCAGAATCATAACCTGCAGATGATAGTAGCCAAGGAGCATGGTGATCATCCCAGAGTAGTAGTTGTTACACGCGGAGGAATGAGAACTCAGCCAGACATGATAGAAAAAGGAAAAGGGGTTTAGCAATTCATAAGGAAAACATTTGAACCTATCCTAGTGTTTAATCTGTAGAGATAAAAAGAAACCTATCAACAAGAAAGGAAGGAGATACTAGGAAAAGAATTGATAACATCAACATCAAAGAGAACACCAATATATGATATACCATTAGTTTATGATCTCGAGATTCTAGAAATCCTAGTCGAAAAGGTAAATACTTTGAAAGAATTTCTAGAGATTTGTTTAGAGTTGATGCAGGATGAAACATTTTTTAATGCACTACCCAGAATGATCATCCAATACATCCCAGACAAGGAAGTACCTATGACATAGAGAGAACTAAACCAAGTATTACACAATAAGAGGACAAACACGGAATTCACATTAAGTGCATAGATAGGAGAATATGACATGGGTAATGTCATCCTGGACTTATGATCAAATGTAAATGTTCCTTCGAGACAAACATGGTAGATGATGGGGAAACCAAAGCTAGTTTAGTCAACTATTTAGTTGAGGTGCGCCAACCAACATAAGATCATACTGATTGGGATATTGGCAGGAGTATCGGTTAACATAGATGGAGTGTGAAGCGTAGCCAACTTTGAGGTTATTAATATTGTGGATAACAATCGATCGTATCTAACATTGCTCAGAATGGATTGGACCTTTGAAAATCATGAAATTATTAACTTGAAGAAAATACAAATGATCTTTGAAGGAGGAGGCTTAAACGTCACTGTGCCATTAGACCCCATGGAGGAGAGAAGATATGTGGAGCCTGCGAGAAATGAAATTGATAACTTGTAAAATATGACAACACACATGGATGACTACGTCAATCGTACTGTATATGGTGCACTTAGTTTTATAAGCATTATCTCTTGTGCATCATACTTGGAGGAAGGACTTTAACATTTGCAGCATTGATTGCACGAAGTATCGATGAGAATATGTGCTTGCATTAGATGCTCATTGCACTAGATTAGAATAGAAGTATGTGATATACCAAAGTTTGATGGATTAACTAAGGTAAGATATTTTTTCAAATAATTTGATTTGCAGATACCTAAACACCAAATATTTTTAGCATTATATGTTTCACTGAGAGAAACTCTAGTGAGATGGTTGGCAACACACAAGGAAGCAATATATGATTGGTAGCATTGTAAAAGGTTGATGCAAATCATATTTGGAACATAAGTAGTTAGGCACAAGTATATAGGGATGATAAATCCGAAGGATCATATTACGCATTGTATAACAACATGGAGACAGATGCCAAAGTAGGAATGGACACACAGATTCATACATACACTTAAGACAGTTCCCAACAACTGGTATCTGGAGCTAGAAGTGCACAGAGGGACAATGGATTAGGAATATCTCACCCAAAATTTTAAGGTAACATTTAATTTTGAAGTTGATTCACCTTTAGTAGATTCATCTCTGCAAGTCATTAGAAGTAAATGTTTTGTAGAAGAAGGTCATATATAAATAGTACCTACATGTATTGCACACAAAGAGTCTACGACGGTCCATGAACTAATAGAATGGTATAATGTTACTGAGGAAGATAAAGAAATATCCAAGAAATGTGAAAGTACCAGAGACTTAAGGGGTTCACAACATAGTAGGTTCGGACCTTCAGTCTGATGCATATGCAAATCCATTAAGGGTATGTAAAGTGAATATTAGCACAGAAGAGAAACCGAAGTTCACAAATTTTGGTGACTACTAGAAAATCATACTATGGAAAATATTTCCCACCTATTGCACGAGTATCAAGATCTCTTTCTAACAGCATTTTCAGAGATCAAGAGAATAGTTGGGGAATTGGGAGAAATGAAGATCCCATTAAAGCTAGACGCTAAGCCAGTAAGACAGAGACCTTGCAAATTAAATATAAAGTAGAAGGAAAAAGTGAAAGAAGAGATTAACATAATGATAGAAGTCGGTATCATAGATCTCGTTGCAAAGTCTGAATGGATAAGTCCCATGGTGGTTCAAGATAAGAAAATAGGGGGTATTATAATTTATGTATACCTAAGGAAGTTGAACAATTCTGGTTTACATGACCCTTTTCTGACCCCCTTTATATACGAAGTGTTAGAAAATGTAGGAGGGAAGGAGGCTTATGCATTCATAGATGGATTTTCAAGATACCATAAGATAAAGATTGTGCTAGAAGACAGACATAAGATGACATTTACAATAGAATGGAGAATCTTCCAATACACAGTGATGTCGCTTGGGTTAAATAATTCACTTGTTGTGTTTTCTAGAGTAGTTTCCATATCTTTTAAAGAGTTTATTCATAAGTTTCTTGAAGTGTACTTAGATTATTGGACTGTATTTAGCCTATTGAAATATCACATAGAAAATTTATGGTTGATGCTTGATAGATGTAGATAATGTCATATTTCATTAAACTTGAAGAAGTGTATTTTCTACACATCGTTTGGGATATTGTTAGGTCATGTGGTATGCAAGCATGGTTTGTTGGTTGATCATGCTAAGATAGCAGTAACTGTTAATTTTCTACTTCGTGAATCGTTGAGATAGTTGAGAAAAACATTGGTTCATATAAGTTATTACAGAAAATTTATTAAAGGCTATGTGCATATTACAGCTCTGATGGAAAAGATGTTGAAAAAAGAAGCTAAGTTCCAGTGGAATGAAGACTGTCGACGGGGTTTGGATGTATTGAAGCAGAATTTAGTATCTTCTCCCATTTTGGTGTTCCCGGATTGGAAGAAATAGCTTCACATTCATGTGGACATGTCGTCGATAATGCTTGGCATAGTATTAGCCTGGCCAGGAGAGGAAGAGATAGAACATGAAAACAAAAAGGGAAGGCTTTGTAATTGTTTATTCTTTGCATAAGTTTAGACACTACTTGTTGGGGTCCCATTTCAAGATGTATACATCTCAGATACCTAATGAACAAGCTAGTGTTGGCGGGGAGAATTTGTAGATGGTTATTGTTGTTCCAAGAGTATGATTTCGAATTTATAGTGAAAAAATGTGTTATAGCCCTAAAATTCACTACTCATGCATACATGGCCTTGGCTCTCTTACTTGCACATTTTTCCAAAGCACTGTTGAGAAGCTCTTCTTAAAAAAACATTTTTAGAAGATGTATGTTCCTTACACCATTAAAACCCACGTACATACGCTTGTTTTACCACTACAACTTTCTTAGATACATTTGTTTCACCATTACAATCCGTGTATGCTTTCAAAAGTTGCAAAAATTAAAAAAATTGCAAGGAATTCGTTGAAATTCACGGGCTATTGGAAGTTTCCCAAATAATCCACCTGTTATATCCCATCACCCAACCGAATAACCATCCTTTTGTCATATAAAATGAGGTGTTGGGGTCTCATTTCACATCCAAGCATAAGAACAATGAAACTCTTCCCAATTTCACTTCCCCTCCTTTCCCAAGATTTTGCTACCTTTTGTGAGATATTGCCTCAACATTCCCTCATCAACCCCTTCTTCCTCCATTCAACCCATTCCCTTCCTTTGAGGTGATCAGAAGGTTGGGAGAAGAAGTCCATTCAACATTCACTTGGAGCATGGTAAATAGGATCCCAAACCAGGTTCTTGGAATGGTGGCCGACATAGATTGTAAGTTGTAATATTTGTATCATGAATAAAAGAATCACATTTTCTTGTCCCAAATGATCGTGTTTTGTGTATTTTCATTGATTTATACTTAGAATTTAATGTCTAAACCTAACTCATTAATAGAATAGCATGCTTGTAGTCCTTGCTTGCCTATATTTGGATGTAGGTCAGCCATGGGAGGACACGTACATTCATTGGAACTACCAAGCTTGAGGAGATCATCACCAGATGTGGGATCAAAGGTATAATCACTCGATCTCTTCTCTTAATTGTTTTATTTACATTAGTTTTGGTATGTTTGGGCTAGAGTAAAATAGATTAACTTTTAGACGGTCATTCACTATGTCTAGATCTTAAACCTTGGTGTAGTTAAAGGGGGGTTTTCCCGCTAGCATAACTAGAGACCATACTGGGAATGCCTCTAGGGTATTTTAGGGGATTTTGAGTTGTTTGATTGGTTTGTTTTCCTTTCAAGTTTCTTTCAAGTTTTCTGAGTCTATCAAGGGATTGTGGTCACCTCCAAGGTACATACCAGTTTTCCCTTCTCTGTAAGACTACATGATCTTTTCATTTTTTGAAAATACACAGAGGTGTGCGCACCCTGCCTTGGTTCAGCCCACGTACATACGTGCTCTGCATAGTAAACATCCCATGTACATACATAGGCTGCTGATGCAACAACCTGCATATCTATTTCATGAAAGATTTTTGAAAAAGAGGGGCGTTGCCTCTTTCTTGATTGAAGTTCACACTTCTCAGGGATTTATTGGATCATTTTAGAGTCTTTGTTTGTGTCCATAGCCTGGGTATAGGTTCCAGTTTACTTTTTTCCATAGTCTTCTTGTGTTTACCTGATCTAAAATTTTTACTTGATCTTTAACCATTACTTGCATGTGAATTTCTTAATTGTTAACCATCTTTATGAATGAAAAATTAAAGAACATTCATCAACACATAAACATGTAACCATACTATCTAAGAACAAGAATTGGTAACGGAGTTCACCAGACTTCCTAGCTACCTCTCTGGGCCACTTTCCAAATGGGAAGGCTGGTAGATTAAGTATTCAAATGCTTACAAAGTGACTTTTGAGTTCTTCCTGTCATATATAGTAACAGACTTCAACAACAGTTGCAAGATGAAATTCTGAGACTTTTAAGTATAAACATGGATACCTTTCTGTGTAACTGGAAGGTTCTATGAGAAATTTTCTGTCTGGATGCCTAAATGAAAAAACTAAAGCTGGATCTGGAATCCTTGCGAAAAATCGAGACTTTTGAGTATAAACTCGATATATTTCTGAAACTGGACTCTGAATGCCCTTTTTGGCACTATTCCCAATCTGCCCCTGATTCTACAGTTCGTACGACCTCGGGATGCGTGCCAATTCTGTACCACCTCAAACTACGTGAAAATACCACCTTGGTCTACATGAAAATTCACTTCGGTCACTGTGCAACATCACCTCGATCTGCATGCCTATCTTTGCCTGCATCAAAACTCATTCTCCCTCCTCAGGATCCGTGCCCATGCTTCATTTAAATATTAAAAAAAAGTGGTTTTTGGGGGGCGCGAGCTATGGTCCACACGCCCTCCGAAATCCCCCAAATTGGTGCACTTTTTAATGTTTTTGTTCCATTCCCTACCACGTCCCATGGCGTTGGCGCATTAGTAGTGGAAGTGGTTATGGGGGCGGAAGTCCCGGGGTCAAACCCGTGGGCTTCTCCTCCTTGGCGCGATTTATATGTTTGTTATCATATGGTTTATATATTATGGTTTTTGGCACGCGATTTTTGGTGTAATATATATATGGTGACACATATATATATATGAAATATATGCGGGTTCTTTGACATATGGTATAATAATGTGGCGCGTTTTTGGGTTTAATCATATGGTTTGTGTTTTTGGTATAACATTTGGTATTATGAAATTATACTTTGGGTTTTTCCATATGGTTTTTGATATCCATTTAAATACCAATGGGGTGCCTTGGTGTTGGCAAGGTCAACGGATAGGCCCTTGACCATCCTTCTTTTTCCAAACCATTTATAACCATATTTTGACCATTTTAACCCATTTATAACCATTTTTTATGAAACTTTCCTTGCTCATATCGTTGTCACCTGGAGGCCATTTTTCCTGAAATGAACGTCACCGGAAAGTTGTTGACGAGCTATTACACTTTGTAAGATTTAATTTTCCATTTGAATACTTTAACTCTATCGAATTTTGAGATGATCCACCTAGATCAAACCTTCCCACTGGAAATCTTTTTGGCCACAAAAACTATGAAATCATTCAGAAAATAAGTGAGGGTATAATTCCCTCACTCTTCCAGTCTCTATCCACCTTGATTTTCTTGGTTGCATTCCTTTTAACCCCACATGAAGAAACTCCATGTCTCCTCTTCGTGACGATCTGACCTTCTTGTCCAGTATTACATCTTCTTGAAGTTCATTAAGATACTCAGGAGTAAACTCATCCACAGAAGGTACTTGAACCTGTACATATTGGTCTATAATCATAGGTGGCTCATACAATTTCAAGTTTTGCACATTAACAACTGAATACATTTTCATATAAGGAGGCAATTCTAACCGGAAAGCATTATTACCGACTTTGTCCAAAATTGTAAAGGGTCCATACCTGATAGGTTTCAACTTTCTACCTTCACCTTGAAGTCGATCTTTGTTGATATGAAGCCATACTTGATCACCAATCTGAAAATGATGATCTATGCGATGTTTGTCATGCCTTTTTTGTATTTGGTCTGACTTGATTCCAACTGTTCCTGCACTGCTTGATGAATTACCTGAATCTGCTAAATAAACCTTCGAGCTTTATTTGCATCAACCTGTTCACATTCCACTGTATCTTTCCCAAAAATGAAGTCTAAAGGAGACTTTGGCAAGTACCCAAAACATGTCTCAAAAGGAGACTTTTGAGTAGAAGAGTGTATAGCTCTATTGTAGGCATGTTGTACATAAT
>ML776670.1:633511-648181 GCA_009831015.1 Picea engelmannii | reverse complement strand
CATTCTGATAACCATGCCTTAGTGATTCATAAACTTCTTTGAAATCTTCATCCTTAGTATATTGTTCAACATAGCTTGCATGAACTAAAGGACTTTGTTGAATAACAATAGAATCATTTGTTGGAGGTCTAGATAACATATCTACAACTTTGTTTTGAATTCCTTTCTTATACTTAATAACCAAATGAAATTGTTGTAAAAAACCCATCCATCTAAAATGCCTTGATTGATGTAGCTTAGTTTGTGATTGTAAATATTGTAGTGGTTGATGATCAGTATGTATGATTGTTTCTTTACCCATTAGGTAATGTTTCCACTTTTTAACACTTTGTACTAATGCAGACAACTCTTTGTCATAGGTTGGATAGTTGATTATTGTTTTAGAGAAAGTTTCAGAATGATAGCATATTGGTTTTTTATGTTGCATTAAGACTGCCCCCATTGCATAACCACTAGCTTTTGTTTCTATCTCAAATGGTTGTTGTAGATCTGGTAGTGCAAGTACTAGATCTGTGCTAATATTTTCTTTTAGTGTGTCGAAGGCTTTCTGTGCCTTACCTTCCCACTGAAAGACTTTGTTCAAACCTGTCAAAGCATGTAAGGGAGAAGCTATGAAGGAGAAGTTCGCAATGAACTTACTCCAATATTGGGCTACTCCCAAAAAGCTTCTTACATCTGTTACATTATTTGGCTTAGGCCAATTTACAATGACCTCAACTTTAGAGGGATCAATCTTCAATTCACCCCCCCCCCCCTACAATGTAACCTAGATATAGTAAAGATGTCTTTCCAAATTCACATTTCGACATCTTTAAATACAATTTTTCCCTTGCAAGTATATCCAATACCTGTTTAACATGCTTGACATGCTCTTCCCAAGTTCGACTGAAAATCAAAATATCATCTAAGTAGCCTATAACGAAATCATCAATGAAGGGTCTAAACACATCATTCATCACCCTCATAAATTTCGCAGGTGCATTACATAGCCCGAATGGCATTACCATCCATTCATACAATCCTTGTTTGGTTTTAAAAGATGTTTTCCAAATATCATTGTCATGAATACGGATTTGATGATAGCCACTTCTTAAGTCTAACAAAGTGAAAAATATTGCATTCTTTAATTGATCTAAGAGATCATCAATTCGAGGAAGAGGATACCTCTTATTTATTGTGATTCTGTTCAATGCCCTGTAATCAACACACATACGCCATGTGCCATCTTTCTTTGGTACCAAAACAATTGGTGAACCACATGGTGAAGAACTTGGATGAATGGCCCCTTTTTCAATTAACTCCTGAACCTATTTCTTTATCTCTTCATTCTCAATAATAGAAGACCTGTACATACCAACATTAGGAAGAGGTGCATCCTACTGCAAATGTATTTCATGTTGAATTTCCCTTTTAGGAAGTAAACCTTCAGGTTATTGAAACAAAATATCATAATCAGATACCACCTTTACTAAGTCCTTTTTAAGTTTAGGATCACAACCTTTAAAGGATTCAGTTTGTTCAACATCTTTTGCTTTGACTATCATAAGCACAAAGTTCTTACTTGCATTTATTAACCTCTTCATTTGATTTTCAAAAACTAAAGAAAGATTAGTTTTCAGGCGATGTGCATGAACAATATATTCAACACCATCCTTAGTGAGTTGATACCTATTATCTTCCCTGTAAAAGATAGCCTTCCTATCATACAGATATGGACTACCCAACACAATACCACAGATATCCAATGGAACCACATCTAGATATACCTCATCCATGAATCCAGAAGTGATGGAAAACCTAAGTATACACTATTTTGTAACTTGTAATCGTGCATTATCACATACCCATCCAAGTGGATATGGATTAGGGTGTAATTTAGTTTCCAATTGTAATTTTTTAACAATTTCTTCTGAAATAAGGTTTGCTTGTGATCCACTATCAAAAAGAGTATCAATTTTTGTATGCTTAGAGATAACTCTAATATGAAATAACTTACTTCTCTTTCTTTCATCAATAACAGGTTCATTTCTTGAAACAGAACAAGAAGGAATATTACCTTGGATGCTTGTAGCAATCACCTTAGTTTCATCCTAAGAGTCTGATACCAAATCATGTTGGATTACTGCTGCAGTAGTCTTTTTGTCTTCTTTCTTCTGAAACTTTTATGTCTTGAGCTCCAGATGAAGTTTCCAACATTTGGAAGCATCATGACCCTTCTTCTGGCAATGAGTACATGTAGGCTTATCTCCTTCTTTCTTCAAAGTAGTTGTGTGTTTACTTTTCCATTTTCCTTTAAAAAAAAATTCATCAGGTTTGAAAGATTTCTTGGAAAAGTTCTCTTTGGTATTCTTCCCCTTTGTCTCTATGTGAGTTTCTTGAACACACACATCATCAAGGTTAGTCGGATTAAACATCAATATCATATGACGTAAATAACTATGCAATCCTCCTATATACTTGAGAAGAGTTTCCTAGGTGTAAAGAGGTATACCAAGTATCAATGCTCTTTTTCAAAATTCTTGTGTGTATTCTTGCACACTTTGTTCCTTACCTTGCCTCAAATTATGCCAATCCATCATAGCTTGCTGCATATACCCTAATCGATAAAATTGTTTTTTAAGTGCTGAAGTGAACTCATACCAAGAGGAAATGATTTTTCCTTTCGTGGCAAGATCCTCTTGCAATCTGCTCTCCCACCAAATGAGAGAAATCCCTCCAAGTCGGAGAGAAGCCAACTGAATTTTAATAGCATCTTCAGTAAACTTTTGAATCCTACAATAAACTTCAATTTGACGGATCCAATTGTCCAATTTTTTAGCATTTTAAGTTCTCCATTATACATAGGTAAATCAAACTTAATATGGATCTTTAAATGAGGCATATTAATATCAACTTCTTTTTTTTTCTTTTCAAATGGAGAAGGAATAGAACCATCAAGAAGTGATGGAGAAGTTGGTGGAGTTTTAGGGGGTTCCTCATCACCTCCTTTTTTTTAATCTTCTGTATGAGATGGTCCACCTTGTTCATCTTTCTTTCGATCTTGATAGAGCTCCTCTACCATCGTTTGCATTCTCATGAAATCTTTTAGAAATTCCCCTTTAGAAGGGATAGAAGAAGCTGCTTCTTCTCCTTTTGGTGAAGACATCCTTCCTCTTCTTGATCCAATCTCTGGATCGAACTCTTCAAGTTCTCCTTCACCACGTTGAAGCTTGGATCTTGTTAACATCAACTCACAAAGAAAATGGTTAACCTTGCTCTGATACCAACTTGATCTTTAACCATTACTTGCATGTGAATTTCTTAATTGTTAACCATCTTTATGAATGCAAAATTAAAGAACATTCATCAACACATAAACATGTAAGCATACTATCTAAGAACAAGAATTGGTAACAGAGTTCACCAGACTTCCTGGCTACCTCTCCGGGCCACTTTCCAAATGGGAAGGTCGATAGATTAAGTATTCAAATGCTTACAAAGTGAATTTTGACTTTTGTCTGTCATATATAGTAACAGACTTCAACAACAGCTATAAGATGAAATTATGAGACTTTTAAGTATAAACATGGATACCTTTTTGTGTAACCGGAAGGTTCTGTGAGCACTTTTCTGTCTGGATGCCTAAATGCCAAAACTGAAGCTAGATCTGGAATCCTTGCAAAAAATTGAGACTTTTGAGTATAAACTCGATATATTTCTGAAACTGGACTCTGAATGCCCTTTTTGGCACTATTCCCAATCTGCCCCTGATTGTACAGTCTGTATGGCCTCGGGATGCATGCCAATTCTATACCACCTCGAACTGCATGCCAATACCACCTTGGTCTGCATGCAAAAGCTCTTCGGTCACTGTGCAACATCACGTCGAATTGCGTGTTTGTCTCTGCCTGCATCAAAACTCATTCTCCCTCCTCGGGATCCATGCCCATGCTTCATTTAAATATTAAAAAAACAATGGTTTTTGGGGGGCGCAAGTTATGGGCCACACGCCCTCCGAAATCCCCCAAATCGGTGCACTTTTTAAGGTTTCTGCGCCATTCCCTACCACGTCCCATGGCAGTGGTGCATTGGTAGTGAAAGTGGTTATGGGGGTGGAAGTCCCGGGGTCAAACCCGCGGGCTTCCCCTCCTTGGCGCGATTTATATGTTTGTTATCATATGGTTTATATATTATGGTTTTTGGCGCACGATTTTTGGTGTAATATATATATGGTGACACATATATATATGAAATATATGTGCGCGCTTTGACATATGGTATAATAATGTGGCGCGTTTTTGGGTTTAATCATATGGTTTGTGTTTTTGGTATAACATTTGGTATTATGACATTATACTTTGGGTTTTTCCATATGGTTTTTGATATCCATGTAAATACCAAGGGGGTGTTTTGGTGTTGGCAAGGTCAAGGGTTAGGCCCTTGACGACCCCTTTTGTTCCAAACCATTTCTAACCATATTTTGACCATTTTAACTCATTTATAACCATTTTTTACGAAACTTCCCTTGCTCATATCTTTGTCACCTGGAGGTCATTTTTCCTTAAATGAACGTCACCGGAAAGTTGTTGATGAGCTCTTCCACTTTGTAAGCTTTACTTTTCCATTTGAATACTTTAACTCTATCGAATTTTGAGATGATCCACCCGGATCATTACCCTAAATAGGTTTTAAGCAAGTTGTTGAGTTGTAGATCTTCCTTTTTGGTTTCTTGATTGAATCCCTACGATCCGAAGTGGGATAAAGGTATTTTCCAGTATTGTTTCAGTTTTCTTTTTATCCCTTTTACTTGTTTTGAAAAAAGAAAAAGTTTACTTTAGTTCTTCTCTTTAATGTGGTTAAAAAAAAAGAATTTCATTTTCATGCATTTCAGCTTGGAAAAGTAGTTAAAGTTGTTATTTGCAAAAAGGAAAAACAATCTTTATTGTCAAATTATTCTTGATTTATTGAAACATAAGTAGCTTGTAGTCAATCAAAAACAATTTTTAGGTTTTATTTACAAGATCTTGAAATGTTAGTTATGAAAAGTTGAGTTTACAAACAATTAGTTACAAGATTTGCTTTTAAATTCGAAGTAATTTTTCTTTCAAGCGATTTAATTTTCTCCTCCTTTTCGTCTCTTTATAACACCATTAGTTTCACTACCATACCTTGTGAGTAAATCAAGCCTTTAAAAATAATGCTTAATCTAAAATACACTAGAATTTTATGTTTGTAAGGTTCACAAACTAGTTTAGGGTTTCAGGGCCTTGAATTAGGTTTGGAGTGGAAACTCTTCAAGGCCTTTAAATCAAACATTGGATTCTGAGTTAGGGATTGTTTAAGTCCTATGTCGTAAAATTTAGCTGGGAACCCCCTCTAACACAGGGGATAAACACCAAGTCGTGTGAGGTAAGGAAGCGGAGATAACCCCTCCAAAGTCGGACTGAACATAGTAGGGAATGTATACTGAGGATCTTTCTCGGGAATAATACCAACTGCATTTGCCTATGGAGCTTCGTGGACCTCAAATCCATTCAAGATCCTCTATTGTCTTCCGAACCATTTTCTTTTGATACACTTGATAGGCTTCGGACTTGCTATCCTACTCATTATGATCAGCTCGACTGTCGAATTCACCCGCCTGGTGACTGATTGCGAGATGGAAACCTAGTTTCCCATATTCTAGGGACTTAAACGGGTGACTGTGGGGGTATATCACGATACCTAAGGCAGACATCAGAACGCACTTCACATGGTATACACAGAGGGTGAAATCATGTTTGAGTTTCACTTGCACCGGTTAGCTGCTCTATTATCAATTGGTGTAAATATCCTTCCTACTAAATAGTCGATTGCTTGATTTGTCTTTAGGAAACTTTTTAGTGTGTGCTTTGTGTTTCAAACCCTAGTTAAGACTTACTATTTTGGTTGATCATTTAACAAGTTGGAAGATCAACAAATCTGTCGGTCGTGAAGGCTTCAAGTCTAGTCGTCGGTTACATTGGATCCACCTCTACCACCGTTATAGCGAAGACTTGACTAAGAAAGTTCGTTCGAAGCAACTGGACCATAGAAAAATGCGCCCAAGCCTACTCCGCAAGGAGACTATTCGATTCCAAAAGAACCTACCATTTATGACCTTGAGGCAAAGGCTCTCATGCTATCTAACCCTCTGATTACTAACTTGTCGACACCGATTTTCATTTAGGTTGTCCCTCCTGAGGTGACACCTTCTGAGCACCAACTAGTCCTACAAGAGGCAATGGAAGAAAATGTTGTTACTTCATTTAGGAGTCCTCATACTCCCGTTAGGGCTACTATCGCAGGGGGAATCCTACCTCCTCTCCCACCTTTTCTAGTCAGTACCATAGTTCTCTCGACTACCTCAACTTCGAGCAGTATTCTGATACCGTTATCGGCTTCGACCACTGCTTCGTTTACTTAGAGTGCGACGGGCCCTCCCTTCTCATATTGGATGCTCAACTTTTATTTAAACTCGGTTCTTATGTACTCTACCTTATAGACCATGGGTCTGGAGGAAGGGAGCTCAAACTCTCACATGCAAGGGTCAACCTAGGGTGCTTCTGTCCCTTTTAATGTTATCCCTTACGACGGGGTTCATATAGCTCCTCATTCCCCTTCACTCACTGGTGCGTTTTAGCAGCAAATCAGGCCAAATGCTAATTATGGATTTTTTCGTGGAGGAAGTTTAGGACCTCATCTTACACAACACTAGTGGGATCTATTTCATTCTTTCTGTTCTGCACATTTGGGAACAATGTTTTTTCTCTGGCTACCATATCGGCTGGGGGAAACCCTCATTTTGGACAACAGAACCTGGTGCAGGGTACTATTCCTTCATAGGGAGAGACAACTGGAGTTTTCTCCACATATGGTCTTTCAAATACTTGGAAAGGATCAGTTCCATTACAAGGGATGTCAGTCGAGGGAAATCCCTTCCATACTCAATGGAACCCCAGTCAGGGCTCTATACCCATGCCTGTCGGATCAGTTGGGGCCATCCCATTCCAAGGTCCTTGGAACACAATGCAGGGAAAAATCCCCGCACAAGATATGTTGTCCAATTATGGGAGTCATCGGATGATACCCCAATAGATGAAGTTACCCTATGTTGGTCAAGTCCACAGTTTCTACCAGAACCCTGGACATAAGTCCAAATTTTCCTGGCAACCTGGTGCTAGTTAAAATCCAAGACCCTCTTTTCCTGTAAATAGTTCACAACCGAAACTACCATTTTTGGAAATGCTACATCTTCCAGACTTGTCGAGATTACTAAATGACCCAATTTTTCATGATCCACGTTGGCCCCCCATGCCAATTAAGTTTCCCTCAGATATTCCAAAATTTGAAGGCAAGTCTGGCGAAGATCCAGGTGATCATGTGATGAATTTTCATTTATGGTGCTCATCAAACTTATTGAGGAACGACTGCATCCAATTGCACATTTTTCAATGCACTCTTATAGGGGGTGTTGTGAAATGGTATATTGAGCTTGACCACTCAAGGTACTCTTACCTCAATGACTTGGCGATGGTCTTCTTGAACCATTTCTAGTTACTTGTGAGATATGATGCCAACACCGAATTGCTAGCCAACTTTGCGAATACCAAGGTTGACCACATCTATGAACATATCTGAGAATGGTAGCATCGAAAGAGACTAATTAAGGTCTAGGTCCCTCCTTCTTTCTTTCTCGAGTGGCTCCTGAAGTCTTTGGTGCTCTTCATATCCAAGGACGTAGTGACTTCCAGAGTGTTTTCAAAAGAGGAGGTGATTATGAGAGTGCAACATCTTGAACTAATCTACTCTCAATATGACATGATCTACGATGATTTTCCAGATGTGTCATGGTCTATTCCCGATAAGGCCAAGAAAAATTTTAAACCCCATGCCGACAGTATTGTGGGATCAGTGCAAAAGAAGTCCATGGACCTGTTGTTGAATCAATTGCAACAATTTTCGATACAACAGATTGTGGCCAGCCACACTTCGAGTTCATTTGTTCCCCCTACCTAGACGTTGGGCATACACAGTGTGAAGTCGACGAACCCTAAGTCCAAAAAAAAATTTGAGGGAAAGAAGAAAAAACGGAATAAGAAGGGTAAAGGGGATAAAAGGGATACTAATAATGTTGGTGGGGGTAAAATGGAGAAGACGAAGTCAAAGTATCTGTGTAATATTTTCACAGAAGACCACCCGAATCATCTGTGCCCTCGGCTTGTAGAAAATCAGAAGTTATTGATGCATCAACAACCTGTTCTACTGATGAACCCTTTTCCACAAGGGAAAAACATGGCTCAAGCTTCAACATCCTTGAGCACAGCAGGGGTCAGTCAGGGACCCCCGACTCCTACCAATAAAAACCTGGCCGCGAATATTTACATGATGAATGTCGAGGCTAATATAGCGACCATGGCCCGAGATTATGGAGTAATGAAATCTCTCGAGAAGGGAAAAGAAGCCACGAACCCACTGACTCTTCTCCATATTGAGAAGGAATCGGGTGAAATGATGACTCCATCCTAAAAGGTGTGTTTAAGATGGCTTCTCATAATCCAAACGCGAAGACTACCCAGAACTACTCAATTGTGGAAGAATTAGCACAGACCCCTTGCACGATGTCTTGTTTGGAAGTCCTCCAGAATTTCCCTTCGCAGATAAAAGCTATGTTATCCACCTTGGGATCGAAAGACAATTGTAACATTGGAGCGATCATTTTTTAACCAACTGACTTGAAACCCTATCTTCCTTACCATGTTGCATTTCAGATAGTAGTGGCCTACACCATGAAATATTTTACGTGAAACATTTTTTGTGCAATGCTTGATGAGGGTGCCTAGACTTGCGTGATGTCGTTGGCATGTTGGAAGGCCTTTGGCCATCTTGGTTTTTCTTCATCTCCTATGTTGCTTACGGTGTTTGACGGTCAGTCATTCAGACCACATGGGATCATTCCTTATTTCCCCATGCATTTGGGAGGAAAACCCATGTGTGTCGAAATTGAAGTGGTCGATGGGCCTCTTGAATACAACCTATTGTTAGGAAGGAGTTGGACTTATGCAATGCATGCAGTGGTTGCTACGGATTTTTGGGTCTTGTGTTTTCTGCACGAGGGTTGTATTGCGATCGTTGACCAGTTGTCCTTCTCTTGTCCTAACCCTTCATCGGGGGCTTCGACGGTCCCGATGATTGATAATCCATAGCCCGAAACTATCAACTTAGGTGTTGGCTTGTTTCCATAGTTGATGGGAACTTTCGATTACCCGCCACCTTCTGGTGATGCCAAGCTTATATCCATTGTTCCCAACCAGCCTAGGGCTTCAATTCCAAATTTTTCATTGTTTCTAACAAGATACTTTAACGATCCATGGATTTTACCTTCCCCATTGGTCTTGATGGAAGGGACACGGTATCCTAGCATGGACATTCCCTTGTCTGTGGTTGAGGTTGCATACATCATTTTCTAGAAAACTTTGGCTAACCCCAATCTGACTCCCCCATAAGAGTTAGATCCAATTCTCGAGCCTATTTGGGCTCAAAGTTCTCTTTCCACTCAAGATACTTTAAACATGGTATTTCCCTCTGACGAGGAAATTCTTGAGGCATTTACTAGTCCTGATAGACCTAGGGATGATCTACATCATAGATCTTACTTCCTTCCCGAGTTAATAAGGATAGAGGCAGGAGAATTTGTTTCGACTATGAATGGAGATAATTCTTGTCCTATCAATCCTTTGGCTATGCACAGAGTTTATGCCGAAGGTAACATGGAAAGTATCGCTACAACGATTCCAACTGATATCTTCAAAACCCCTGGCATTGTGGAGAATGTTTTTGTTAGAGTAGAATACTCCCTTGAAGAGAATCAAACTTACACTGAGTTATTCAAGGAATTTCGTGACATTTTTTTCTGGTATAACGAGGAAATTCTAGGCATTGACCCATGAATTGTTGAGCATGAAATTACGACTTATCTTGATGCCAATTCGATTTGACATAAGATTTGTCCAGTGAATCCTCGAAAAGAGGCAGCAATTAAGGCAGAAGTAGAAAAACTGTTGAAAGTTGGTTTTATCTACCCTCTAAAGTTGACAGAATGGGTCTCAAAACAAGTTCCAGTTAACAAGAAATAAGGTACGCTTCACATGTGCATGGAATTTCATGATTTGAATAATACATGTCCGAAAGAAAACTTTCCCACACCATTCATCGATCAAAATTTTCGATGAGTGTGTCGTTTGTGAGGTATTTTCATTCATGGATGGTTTCTTGGGATACATTTAGATTCAAATCAAACCCGAGGACCAACATAAAACATATTTTATTTTTCCTTGGGACATGTTTGCGTATCGTAATATGTCTTTTGGCTTGACGAATGTTGGATCCACCTTTCAGCAAGCCATGTCATTTTCGTTTCATGACCTTAGACACACATTTGAGGCGTATATTTATGATATAGCATCACACTCTCGAAAGAGATCTCATCATCCCGCTCATCTTCGACTAATATTTGAATGATGTCGCTACTATCATATTCACTTGAATCCTAACAAGTGCAATTTTTGCATGATGCCAGTTCATCTCTTAGGTTTTATTGTTTCGACAACAGGGATCATGGTGGATCCTCTCAAGGTTGAGGCGATAGTTCAATTGCCTACCCCATGCACAATACCCCAAACTCAAAGCTTACAGGGGAAAGATAATTTTCTTCGACATTTTGTCGTGAATTACGTCGAGATCACTAAATGGTTTATGTGTCTCTTGAAAAAGGGGGTCCCATTTTGTTGGGATGAATCCACTCAATGCTCTTTTGAAGCATTGAAACATGCCCTAACGTCTTCCACTCTGATTCAACCTCCCGATTATAACAGATATTTCTTGTTGTACTTGGTTGTTGCAAAGTTGACCATCAACATGGTCTTGGTTCAAGAAGATGATCTGCTCGAAGAGCATGTTATATATCACCTTAGTCGAGGCCTTGTTGGGTCGGAACTCAACTATTCCCATATTGAGAATCTTTCTTTGGAAGCATTTCATGTTGTTCAATGGTTCTGTCACTACATTTTTCTTCACAATACCATTGTCATTGTCATCGTGAACCCTTTCTATGTGTTAACACAATGGGTTATTGGCGGAAATATTAGTATATGGATAGTCATCTTACGGGAGTTTGACTTGGATTTTGTTTCTGTGAAATCCAAAAAGTCATTGGTATTTACCAAACTCATTTCGGAAATCCTGATCAAGTCTAGTGATATCATGCCCAAAGAATCACCTATCAAAGGAGATATTTTTCTAATTACATCTTTGGACCCATGGTATGGAGATATACTGGCCTATCTCCATACTTTGAAGTTACCTGCCTCTACTTCCCATGATGAGCATAGACGCATTCGACATCAGCCATGAAACTATGTTATACTCGATGACACTTTGTATCATCGAGGCGTGGATTGCATTCTTCCTCAATGCCTTATCCATGAAGAAGCAGAGCTTGTTTTGAACGAATGTCACACTGGAGCATGTGGCGGTTATTTTTCTGGGTTAGCAACAACCCAAAACATTATACGTACATGTTACTTTTGGCCCTCGTTAATCAAGGATTGTGTTGAGGTGGCCAAGACGTGCCACCCATGTCAGATCTTTCGTCGAAAGATGTGATCACATCCTACTCCCATGTTTCTTGTCATTGTGTTTGGTCCTTTCACCAAGTGGGAGATTGATTTCACTACATGTCACCCAACGTCAGCCAGGGGGCATCATTGTTAGGACCATTCAATGTACCTTTTTGGCCACACTTTTTGCTATCTTTACACCTTGTTTCACTCACATTTAAACTCACATTATCACCTTACCCTATCTTTCCAAAGGTATATAACTCTCTTCTCTTTACTATATGTTTAATTCGTTTTGCATATAATTTTACATTACTCTCGTACTTAACCATTGATCAGAAATGTATAAGTGCTAAAACAATTCGAACTGCAGATTAGCATTGAGGCATGTTGCTGAAACAGCAAGAAGTTGTTACACAGTTCATGGTCAACGATGCTGAAACAACAAATCACACAAAAGAAGATGTTACATTATTCATGGTCTACAATGCTGAAACAACAACTCATACAGAAGCTGCTACACTCTCTGTGGTCAACGATGTTGAAACAACAAGAAGTTGTTACACAGTCCGTGATCAATGATACTGAAACAATAAGAAGTTGTTACACAGTCTGTGGTCAACGATCCTGAAACAGCAAGAAGCTGTTACACAGTCCATGGTCAACGATGTTGAAACAACAACTCACACAGATTGACCACAACAGCCGCACCTTGAGCTAGTATTAACCATCGCTGTTGCTTGAGACCAAGTTGCTGGAACAGTCAGAACGCAAATCCCGTGGCTGAAACAACTCAAGATTTGCTATGCTGAAACAACATACACAACAGTAACAAGAAGACAAATAAAGAAGTTGTTACTCCAGCCGCAACAACAACACCTCACTCAGCTCTTGTAATAGCATTCTATTGCGGGAGACTAGGATATCCTATTCCAGTTTAGAAAGTCAATCTGACTAAGAATAGGACTCAGATGTACACCTGTAATTTGTTGATCAAATTGTATCGAAGAGATTCTCATCTTTAAATAAGAGGAAATCATCATTAGAGATCATCTTCTTTTTTCTAAGAAAGGATTTCACAGAGAGGGACGTGTTTCACTTCAGATTGTAATGTAACACAGTTGACAGATGAATAAAAGATTGTTGTGAGCATTTTCCTCTAGTTCCTTTCGTTTCAGGGGAATCTTGTGAGAAGGGAGGGCCCACCTTCTTCACAAGATTTACCCGTTAGCTTTGTAGTGTGTTAGTGTTATTTATTTTATGCCTTGATTAAATTCTGTTTTGCTGAAACACTACTTTATTGAATTCTGTTTTGCTGAAACACTACTTTACTGAACTCTGTCTTGCTGAAACTCTGCTTTACCGATTGTTACATTGTTTTCATATGATTCATGCTTGGGTAACTGTTAATTATTTTAGTTAGCAATCTTGCTTGGTGAATTTAAGAAAGCTTGGTAATCAGGGACAGGTGATGAAGATTCCTGCTTCAGGAATAGGGTCTTGTTCTCTGTTAGAGATAGTTAGCCTTCAGTGCATGTCAATTATTTTAATGAGTTCATGAAAGTGTGCTAATCAGAAACAGGTGATGAAGTTTCCTTCTTAGGAAATAGGGTCGTGTTCTCTATTAAGAGTTAGTTAACCTTCAGTGTGTGTCAATCATTTCAAACAGTAATGAGTTCATGAAGTGTGATGATCGGAAACAGGTGCTGAAGATTCTTGTTTTGGGAATAGGGTCATGTTCTCTGGTTACAGAATAGTTGGTCTCTCCTGTTGCAGTATCTTGTTGTTATTTTAATGTAATCAAGGATTCTTCAATTAATCATTTCTCTAAACTTTGAGCTTTGCAATAGGTAGGTTGATTTCCTGCAATTCAAGTTAGAACTTCATTTTGTTCAAGGTAAAGTGTGATTAATATGTTTTTACTACAACTCTAGGTTTCTTTTGAGATTGAACATATATAGTGCGTGATTACCTTTGAAATAAATAGACTTCCCTGGGTTGACAATTTATGTAGAACTTGATTGTTTAGTTAAATAAGCAATTATAGTGACCAACATTTTGGCGTCGTTGCCGGGGAAGGTAATTATAGATTTCAAAAGCACTTATGATTTTTCAGATACAAATATTGCATGAGAGGACGCGGATACCCCAAAGACACTGACCCTACAAGTGGCAGGAGCAGAGGAAGAGGAGGAAGAAAGACTTATATTGACGAGATTATATCAAAGTCGGAATCTGCTGCTCAACGACCAAACACTCAAAAACAAAAATCATAGCCTTCATTTCAAGCCAACTTTGAAATGGGGAAAGAAGTTTGGAGTCCTGAGACAGTCAAGAAACTAGCAAGAAACATTGAGGATAGAGAAAGCGCAGCAGGGGAGCAGACAGAAGAAAACATGGATGAGTACAATGAAGAATTGCATCATGAAGAACAGGCAGGTCCTGAAGGAGAGGTAAATGATGAAAACTCTTTCTCCACATTAGGATTTCCTATTGGTGATCTTCCTAGAGGGGTATCCCTCATGAAGAACATTCCACTCTCAGCACTACCTAACTTTCATGGTTTGTCTTCAGAGGATCCTGATGAATTCCTTTTTGAGTTTGATATATTATGCAGAAGTTATGATTACAATTCCAATGCTCAAAACTTAAAGCTATTTCCAGCAACATTGAAAGGAAATGCACTAAGATGGTTCATGAGTCTTGGAGGCCATTTAATCACAATGTGGGATCAAATGAAACAAAAATTTCTGAATAAATACTAGGACTATTGCCGAACAAGAGAAAAAAGGGAGGAACTATTTAAGATGATGCAGAAAGAGGACGAAAATATGGAGGATTTTGTAGAAAGGCTACAGTATAATCTACAAAGATCCAGTCACCCCAACGTAAGTAAAGATATTCTTAAAACTATATTATTAAAAGGAGTAAGGGATGATTGTTTAGATATGTTGAATATGCTTGGAAAAGGGGACATATCTAAGGAATCATACGATGAAATTGTTAACCTATGTAAAAGATGTTCAAGAGGAGCTTCAAGAAATAGATCAAATAG
>ML776670.1:574653-623226 GCA_009831015.1 Picea engelmannii | reverse complement strand
TTTGGCTATTGTACTAAGACACTTATTTTTCAATACAGAATCAGTCTTCTTTTGTTGTTAATGACAGATTTCTTCATCTATTCCATGTTCTGTACTTTATTTCAGTTTATCTCAGCTATTAAGAACTGTCATCTTCTTATTTAGCTCATAAAATTGAACTAAAGGAATTCTTTTTGGCTTGTATGATCCTACACACAGTTGTACTTCATTATCTAGATCAGTTTTCTCCATACCTTTTGATATTACTATGTCTGGTCATTGATTCCTAAAAGCATTGTTTCATTCGATTGCATTGTGTGTTTTCTTCCCATTAGCTACTCTCTATTATCCCATTGATCCGCACTTTCATTATTCATGATTTATTAAGTTACCAAGCATCCTTACCCTACAACCCTAAGGAGTTTCTTGGAGTGATAACAAATTGGTGTCATTGCCAGAGAGAGAAGATTCAAGCTCTGCTTCCCTGGGAGACGACATAGATCCATCTTTGATGATAGACAAAGCCTTGACATCATTTGGTTGTAATCATCTATCTGGCGACTCCATGAAGGATGAATTCAGTCGCGATTCCATTATTCAGAAAATTGTTGGTGACTCCACTGGTATGACATGAACAGGATCTTAGCAAAGAGGTATGAGTTCTATTTATTTTTCAAGCATTTATGGTTACCCTCATCCAGTACCTACTAGAGATGAATGGGAGCATAGTATTCCCAGATTTCGTGGAGAGAAATGGGAGGTACTAGCTGAACATTTGTTGGATTTCCATGACTATATTGACTAGCTTGAAACTATACATGAGGATGTTTAAATTAAACTGTTCAAATTTTCATTAGAAGGGATTTCTCTTGATCGGTGTCGGTCTCTTCCAAGTGCAAGTGTCTTCTCTTTGGCTGATTTTCATGTTGCCTTCCATGTGTTTTGTAAAAACTATTTTTCAGATGACCTTCTCTATCCTGAATGCTGTCATGATTTCAATTTGTTGAATAAGGAATCAGATAGTTATGTGAAATATGCTACAACAGAATATATCTCTCACCATGATCAAGAGATGAGTGATCTTCACAATGTTAGTCATAGTATAGATGCTTTTGACATTGTGCCAAGTGCATCTATTGTCTTAGGCTACCAGGAAGATCTGATTATCCCTTTTGAAAACTTGAAAAGTGATGAGCAGATTGACAGATCAACAAGTAACAGTTTCAGATCTGCAGAAGATGATGAGGGCAGCATTCAGTTTTCAGATTTGTAGACACATGAGAATTGCAGCAAATATGAAGAAAAAAGTGAGGAGCTCAAAGATTCAAATCAACAGTTCATCCTATGTGTTCCTTCGTCAGATCTCGAGCAATCTGTATTCAACATTGAGACCAGAAAGGGTGATGGAGAGCAGAAAGAATTAGATCAATAGGTTATGATGCATGTTTTTCTGTCAGATGTTGAGCAGCCAGCTTTGTATGAATTTCAAGATCCAATTGCCACCTATATGGAGATGTTTTGCAGTGGGAAAATTTCAGTTATTGTCATCTTCAAGATCAAATGTTTGGATTGTAAGTATAATTTTAAAGATAATGTTTTACATGCTACAGTCTGGATGTATGTGACTTTTCTTAAAGATGGAATTCAATTACTTTCTTGGCTGCATTGGAAATTTGATGTTACTTGATCATTCTACTCCTATTAGTTAATGTAGGAGTAGATAAAAGAATAAGCTCTTCTTATGAGCACGTAGATCGCTTTCAGTTATTGTTGAATAAGCAAAGAAGGCTATACTGGCAAGGTTGTTATTGGCATGGATGTAGCTGCTTCTAAATTTTACACTGAGAAGGATCAAAGATGTGTCACAGGGGAAAACCAATTCTGCACCAAAGAAGAAAGGATGGTTTTCTTCAATCTTCCATAGTGTTGCAGGAAAATCAGTTCTTGAAAAATCAGACTTGGAGCCAGCTCTGAAAGCTCTCAAGGATCAATTTATGACTAAGAATGTGGTAGAGGAGATTGCTGAAAAGATTTGTGAATCAATAGCAACCAGTCTTGAAGGAAAAAGGTCCTTTCACAAGAGTTTCTACTATTGTACAGGCAGCAATGGAAGAAGCTCTTCTTCGAATTCTGACACCAAAACGTTCTATTGATATCTTGAGGGATGTGCATGCTACCAAGGAGTAAGGGAAACCATATGTTATTGTGTTTGTTGGTGTAAATGGAGTGTGGAAATCGACAAACTTGGCCAAGGTTGCATATCGGTTGCTGCAGCATGATCTTAGTGTTATGATGACTGCCTGTGACAAATTTTGATCTGGGGTTGTTGAATAGCTCCTCACACATGCACGTAGACTCCAGATTCCTATTTTTGAGAAGAGCTATGAGAAGGATCCAACAATTGTTACAAAGGAGCCATTCAAGAGTCCTGTCGAAGTAAGTCAGATGTCGTCCTTGTAGATACAGTTGGACGAATGCAGGATAACGAGCCTTTGATGAGAGCTCTCTCCAAACTCATCAACATCAACAATCCAGATTTGGTACTCTTTGTTGGCGAAGAACTGGTTGGCAATGATGCTGTGGACCAGCTTACAAAGTTCAATCAGAAACTGGTGGACCTTTCTACTTTTGCTAATGCCAGGTTGATTGATGGGATTCTGTTGACCAAGTTTGATACGATTGATGACAAGGTTGGAGTTGCGCTTTCTATGGCCTACATTTCAGGAGCACCTGTGATGTTTGTGGGTTGTGGACAATCATACACAAATTGATAGCTAATGGTTATATCAAGGGCGAGGCTGATACGACCGGTGGCCCGGAGAGCAAGCTTTTATTTCAGCTCATGGAATAGGTCTTCAAGTGACACGATTTGGGGGATGAGAATATCAAGCTCATGGTTGACTGGAGATAAATTGGAAACTACCATCAATATTGGATTTGCATGCAATTTGTTGAGTGGTGTCTCGCCTGTCGTGAAAGACTGGAGACCAAAATCTTTTCTACAACTTCTTTTAAATAAATGATGTTGAAGATTTCAGCCTCTGCCATAACTTTCTCACTTGAAAAGGGGAACGGAGAAGGCCTGAAATAAATTGAGAACATTTCTGATCTGTCCTTCTCTGTGAATGGAATAACAGAGAAACTACCCCTTTTGGTCTTCAAAGTTTTCTAATATTGATGTATAGTGTGTTACCCATCGATCTCCGCAACATAGATGGCAGGTGTCCTGTGATAAAATGTCAGTGCACAAGGAGTCGTGAGGGAAATGGTTTGGGCATAGAAGTAGACAGGGATGATAGAGTACAAACAATCAAGAAGAAACTCTATCTTGCTCTGTGTCTGCCAACTGAGCAGAGTGCCCTCACGTTTGGAGATGTAGTGCTAGAACATGACTTCAATGCAGTGAGAAATTATTCTCCAAAGCTGCGAACAAGAGGGTCTGGTACGGATGGAAACTAAAACTGTAGGTGATTCAGATCTAAACAGCAGCAGCAGTGACAGTGGAGATCAGGATGAGAGTGAATCTATGTTTGAAGACCATGCTCAGATAATATGGACAAGTCTGGCATAAACAATTGAGAAAATTGATGATATTTTAGCAGTTGACAGAGCTTTTTCTATGGTGACATTGTTACATCTGTTTCAGATCCATCTGGGTAGACGAGCACAGTAGTCAATGTTAATCTCATAGTCGATCTAAAAGCTCCAAGTGGAGAAATTATAAGAAACATTGAGAGAAAACTCATCATACATATTTTCATTACACTTGAACTCCAAATCTTACCAATTTAACCAAAGAGTCCCAGGCCTTGATGATATCTCATTAAAGATAACTCATTGAGGAGTTTGCTATGCCGATGTTGTATACATCGGGAATAAAATTGGTGATTCAAAGTATCCATTGATGCCAGGGCATGAAATTGTTGGAATTGTGAAAGAAGTTGGCATCAATGTGGTTCGTTTTAAGGTCGGTGATCATGTTGGAGTGGGTGCATATGTCAGTTCCTGTCAGCAATGTGAATATTGTAATGAAATGATGGAAATCTACTATGAAAAAGGGCATGTTTTAACCTTTAATGGTATCGATGTAGATGGAACAGTAACTAAAGGAGGATATTCTAGTCACATTGTTGTTCACCAAAGGTATTGTTATAAGATACCAGACAATCTACCACTCGCTTCAGCTACACCTTTGCTCTGTGCAGGAATTACTGTTTACAGCCCTATGATTCATTATCACATGAATCATGCAGGCAAGTCTCTCGGGGTAATTGGGCTAGGAGGTCTTGGTCATATGGCAGTAAAATTTGGAAAGGATTTCGGATTGAATGTAACAATTCTTAGCACATATGCATCAAAGAAGGATGAAGCATTGAACATTCTTGGAGCAGATAAATTTATTGTGTCATTTGATAAAGAGCAGATAGAGGCTTCATCAAAGAATCTAGATTTCATCATTGACACAGCTTCAGGGGACCACCCAATTGATCTTTATATGCCACTTTTGAAGACTGCAAGAGTGTGTGTCATTGTAGGTTATCCCAGTGAAATCAAGGTCCACCCTGCCAATCTTATTATGGGCATGAAGTCAATTGCAGGAAGTGTAACAGGAGGCCAGCAAAAAATTTCACATAAGATTCCAAGTTACAGCTTGTGGCTAGCTCATGAATACTTGAGATTATACATGGCAACATAAAATGTTTATTTCTGTGCTATTTGACTAAGACAGAATCATCACCAGCAGAAGGTGAATCAAAGGCTCTCATGAGTGAAAGCAGTGATGGTGCCGAGTCTACTATTATGCACTTTAGTGATATAAAAACAACAGAAGCAGGCAAATTAATCTGGATGAGCTTCATCAAATCTGCCAGGAATTTGGTATTGTTGAGCTTGAAGGAATGATTAGAGAAATTGATCAAGAAATTTCCATAAGCCCTAGCAAGAAGATCCTTCTTGCGCTGCTATCAAATTCCTGCCATAGATAACAACAGTTGTGCATTTGGATTTCCTTTTGATCATTGTCGCTCTGCATTATTTTCTTCTCAAAGATAAAATAGAACTTTCACCAGTGCAAAAGGCAAAATTATAGCCAGTTAGTTGATGAAAGGCAGAGCTTTCACCAGCTAACTAGCAAATCTCAAGGTGGAATAGCTGGTGAAACCTGAAACTGGCCAGCGAAGGTGTATTTTTGCCCAGATCAAAGTTTTTCTCAACCAAACATCCTGAAAATAGTTTCTAAAGATGCATATTGAATTTACACATCCAATTCAAGATCCGGATTTGATAAAAAAGATGTTTGAAGAGATGCCAAAGTCATATTAGACACCTATTTTTGGGGCACATAATCAGTTGTTTTTTCGATTCTATCATGATCAAAGCACATCTGCGAGCCTTGGAAGGCTATCTGCACATATCAGAGGATCTAAAAATGCCTTGTATCTGAAGCTTTTGTTGTATTGATACACGATCTAGAAAAGGTTTACAGAGACATGGTTGCAACCGGCAACACCCTCCGTTGGTGGCTTCACATCCTGAGTTTTTATTATTACTGTAGACATATCTGTGGCTTCTTTATGATCGTCCACACAATCCAGTGGATTTTTGGTTTACTGTAGTCCTTGATCCTGCTTCTATACCTTATGTAAATGCTAGTGGTGGTGCAGCTTGGTTTCCTCATTATGTTTCTGGAAGGCTGAAATATGCAATTGGTCAAAATCCTCATGTCTCTCATGGAGGATAGTCATGGTGGATGTGCCTGTTGACCTCATACTGAGAATTGGGAGTGTTGTAAACAGAGAGAGGAGCTTCGTCTAGCAAGCCCTGAGGTCTTTGTACTCTTGCAGGTAATCAAGATTCATCAAGTTTTGATTTTTGGGTAAGTTTCTATTTTCAGTGGTTTAGGAGAGCCTGTGTGTGCTCATTAACCACCGAAAAAGCTGAATGACTCCATGGCCCAATACTAAAGGCACAAGGTATGCTAAGTTCTTGGAGACCTCACAGGGAGATATCCATCCCAGTTGGAGCCAGATGTTAGCGATAAAAAATGCACTGGCATTTTTGAAAGAACGATGCTTAATCTTGTAGGGAAAATTTTGATAGCTTCCCAGGCTCCAAATATAGATTTGAAAGAACCATTGCAAATATTAGGATTTGTAGATGTCAATCGACTATTTAAGCACGTAAAATGGACTCTCCGTGACTGAGAAATTTGATTTTGAAAACATTTGCGCTTTCACCAGCGCAAAAGGCAGAATTATAACTAGTTAGTTGGTGAAAGCTCCGCCTTTCACCAGCTAAGAAGCAGATTTTCGAGTAAATTAGTTGGTGAAAGCCTGTCATGGCGAGAATAGCCAAATTTTGCCCAGATCAAGATTTTTTGGGTTTGAATGGTTTGAAATCTTCTTCAATAAGCTGGTTATGAATTATCAAATCAAAATCTGAAGGCCATTCTTGGAGATGAAAGTCAAAAGGGAATTTTTTGACTAGATTTGGTCATTTTCAAGGGAAAATTGATAGGGATCAAATGACACATCACCCAATTCGAATTTTATCTTTGGAGGACCAAATCAAACAGCCTTGGGAGGCTAAAACTGCACTTCATCAGCAATCTTCTATTTTTAGAAATCATTAAATAGGACCTTTCCTATTTTGTTGTGATTTTCCATTCTAGATCCATTTTTATAGGATCTCATCCTACACTTGTTATATCTATTTTGGTTTGACTATTTTTAGTAAATCTGATCCATCTTTCAAGGATCTAGATTTCATCTTGTAAGGCTATAAAGCCAAAGACATTTGGAGCACTAAGGGGGTTCAATTTTGGATACTCTTTGGTTATTGTACTAAGACACTTATTTTTCAATACAAAATCAGTCTTCTTTTGTTGTTAATGACATATTTCTTCATCTATTCCATGTTCTGTACTTTATTTCAGTTTATCTTAGCTATTAAGAACTGTCATCTTCTTATTTAGCTCATAAACTTGAACTAAAGGAATTCTTGTTGGCTTGTATGATCCTACACACTGTTGTACTTGATTATCTAGATCAGTTTTCTCCATACCTTTTGATATTAATTTGTCTGGTCATTGATTCCTAAAAGCACTGTTTCATTTGATTGCAATGTGATTTGTCTTCCCATTAGCTCTCTCTATTATCCCATTGATCCACACTTTCATTATTCATGATTTATTAAGTTACCAAGCATCCTTAGCCTACAACCCTAAGGAGTTTATTGGAGTGATAACAGAAGGGATTCTCCTCTTTAAATAAGAGGAAATCATCACTAGAGATCATCTTCTTTTTGCTAAGAAAGGATTTCACATAGAGGGACATGTTTCACTTCAAATTGTAATGTAACATAGTTGACAGATGAATAAAATATTGTTCTAAGCATTTTCCTCTAGTTCCTTTCGTTTCAGGGGAATCTTGTGAGAAGGGAGGGCCCACCTTCTTCACAAGATTCACCCGTTAGATTTGTAGTGTGTTAGTGTTATTTCTATTTATGGCTTGATTAAATTCTGTTTTGCTGAAACACTACTTTACTGAATTTTGTTTTGCTGAAACACTACTTTACTGAACTCTGTCTTGCTGAAACTCTGCTTTACCGATTGTTACATTGTTTTCATATGATTCATGCTTGGGTAACTATTAATCATTTTAGTTAGAAATCCTGCTTGGTGAATTTATGAAAGCTTGGTAATCAGGGATAGGTGCTGAAGATTCCTGCTTGGGGAATAGGGTCCTCTTCTCTGTTAGAGATAGTTAGCCTTCAATGCATGTCAATTATTTTAATGAGTTCATGAAAGTGTGCTAATCAGAAACAGGTGCTGAAGTTTCCTGCTTAGGAAATAGGGTCATGTTCTCTTTTAAGAGTTAGTTAACCTTCAGTGTGTGTCAATCATTTCAAACATTAATGAGTTCATGAAGTGTGATGATCGGAAACAGGTGCTGAAGATTCCTTCTTTGGGAATAGGGTCATGTTCTCTGGTTACAGAATAGTTGGTCTCTCTTGTTGCAGTATGTTGTTGTTATTTTAATGTAATCTAGGATTCTTCAATTAATCATTTCTCTAAACTTTGAGCTCTGCAATAGGTAGGTTGCTTTCCTGTAATTCAAGTTAGAACTTTAGTTTGTTCAAGGCAAAGTGTGATTAATATGCTTTTACTATAACTCTAGGTTGCTTTTGAGATTGAGCATATATAGTGCATGATTACCTTTGAAATAAACAGACTTCCCTGGGTTGACAATTTATGTAGCACTTGATTGTTTAGTTAAATAAGCAATTATAGTGACCAACAATCGTTATATCATCGTAGTAGTAAAATTCTTCACAAAGTCGGTTGAGGCTATGCCAATGTTTAACAATGATGGTGAAACAACAAATTTTTTCATTTTTAATCAGATAGTAGCAAGGTTCAGCATCCCAAAGGAGATTGTCACTGACCATGGCAGTAACTTCCAAAAAACAATGATGACTGAGTTAATGTCAAAGCTCAGGTTCAGGAAAGAAAATTTGTCACCTTATTACCCACAAGAGAATGGCCAGGTTGAAGCTGTGAATAAGTCTCTCCAGACTATTCTTCAGTGGACAATCAATTCTGCCAAGTCAAATTGGCATTTCATGTTGTACTCATCATTGTGGGCCTATCGAATGTCTGTGAAGACTTCCACTGGTTTTTCACCTTTTCAACTTGTATACAGGCTCGAAGTAGTCTTACCTATTGAGTGTCAGATTCCTTCTTTAAAGTTGGCAGTGGAATTACCTTTGGACACTTCACCGCTTGAGTAATGCCTACTATATATCCATCAACTTAATGAGCAGCATTGTGATGCAGCCTCAACCAATGAGGTTTATAAGAAATGAGTCAAGTGTCAGTACAATCAGTCTCTTTGTCCTCAGATTTTCTCCAAGGGAGATCTTAACTTGGTCTATGATCAAGACAAAGATTCCCTGGGGGCAGGAAAGTTCAAACCCATGTGGTTCAGACCGTTCATTGTGAAAGAGGTCTTGAAGAGGGTTTCTTATTGTCTGGTTGATTTTGAAGGAAATGCCTTGGCAGAGCCTAGAAATGGGCTCTACCTCAAGAATTATTACTCTTAGGTTTCTCACCTGGGTTACTTCTTGTACATATGTATAGCTTCTTATACAATTTTTTTTCTTTTTTGTTTTGTGGACGTGTAGTTATTTATGTCTTCCTTTTCACTGTGGCAGATGTCAAGTGAACTGGAGGTGTATTTTGGGTTCGCGGACGGCACTAGCCAATACACTCGGAGGCTTTCTTCAACAACTTGGGTGATTTTCACACCTGGAGGCCATTTTCTATCTTCCGGAGGTATTTTTCTAGGTTACGCTACAAACAATGTTGTTGAATACAGTGCACTGATAGAATTGCTTCGTGACACTTTGTCGCATGGAATTTCTCACCTCCGGGTCTACCTAGATGCTAAGTTAGTTGTGTCTCAGTTAAATGGAGTTTACCACATTTATTATCCCACTTTTCATCGATGTTTCCTTAGGGTATGTCTCTTAGAATGTTACTTCAATTACATTACGTATATCCATGCTCCTAAGAGATTTAATCATATCACAGATACTATATCTAATCAAATATTAGATCAGCATGTTGCACACATATAAAAATAAAAACACACACATACACATGTACATACATTTGTAAAATATGTAATCCATAAGACAGAAAAGATGTATANNNNTATATATATATATATATATATATATATATATATATATATATATATATTGATGCAAAAGCATCGCCAACAACAAGCAAGCGCAGAGGCAGAATACAGTTGGGACAAGCGCCAATGCATTTCATCACGTTGCAAAAGTGTTTTGAGATGTTTTGAAATAAATGTGCAGATGTTAATGTAATAGTTAAGAGGAAGCACACTTAGATATCGAAAACAGATCTTGAGCGATCCACTCTCATCTATAGTAGGTGAAGGCATTAATACATAATTAATGTGAGTAGGTAGATTTAAATGCAGATTAGACAGTTTAGAGAGTAGGAGGGAAAATCGACTGTAGACACCCTCATCTTGTATCATTGTAACATTAGCATGATCAATCGAGCATAGATCATAGAGGAGAATAAATACATTCAGTTATTGAGAGAGAGAGAGCAGAGAGTTGTATTTGAAAATACCCATGTATAGAAGTCCTGAATTAATACATGAAGTTTTGATTCAGACTTATGGTGTCGTGATATTCTTTATGTATGCATGTTGAATTCTATGCTCATAGATATTTTACTCTTTCTGTTATGCATTTGTTGTTATGCTATGTGTGAATGATCTCTTGTTGAAAGTTTGAAATCTGAGAGAGAGAGAGTAAGGAATGAGTTTCAACTGTTTCTCAACCTGAGTGAGTAAAATTCCTGCAAGGACTGCAGTGGAGTTTGTCCACAAGGAGTGCGTTGACAAGGGTTTAGAGTTTTTATCTCTGAAATCTCAGGAGGGATAACATTGTTCTCATTCTAGCAGAAGTGCAAGTTAATCACATGAGTCGTGCAAGGTGTGCGCAGGCCGAGTGAAGTCTCAGAGTTACAACCTGAGTGAAATTGTTGAAGGACTGTTGTTGCAAGGAGTGAAAAGAGTCGAAGAGGTTCAAATACTAGAGCATATTTGAAGAAGTTTCGCAAGGAGTGTGCGTAGGATTTATCCCCAGAGTACTTGAAGATTTCAAGCAAGCTCAGGAGGGATATAGTCTTAGAAGTTGTCGAAGAAAGGCTCAAGAGAGCTAGTTCCTTGAAGTGTTGGAAGGAGGCATAGAAAATTTGTTTTGCAGGTGGACAAGTTCCGTGAAGGAATACCTTGTTCATTTCGTAGGAGTTGTCAAGGAGGAATTGGATGGTCGGAATTCTCCATGGAGAATTCGCGAATTTCCGAGAGCCGTCAGATCTTGCAGAGGAGCAGGGAATTTATGGCAAGTATTCTTCAAGTGCAAGCTCAGGAGAAATTGGACCGTAGAATCCAAGTCGACAAGGGTTGTTGGATCACTTGTGAATTCTCATTTCGGGGATTCGCGAGTTGAAGGACTGAAAACCTTGCATCAAGATTCACGAAATTGTGAAGTGCGAAGTCCCGACAGAGCGATAAATTTGGTTGTGGGGCCAACATTAATAACGATTCGAAACTCAGCATTTCGGAATTTCGGAGGATAGGATGTCAAGACTTTTGTCCCGAAAGTCCTGAAGTCGCAAGTTGCGATAGGGAGTAACGAGGACTTCAAGATCTCGGCACTTCAGGTGTCGAGATACAAAGGAGGTAGTGCTTGGGGAGCGAAGTCACAAAGTACCAAATATAGGCACGAGAGACACATTGCAGAACCACAAGGTGGGTCTGGGTGATAGACAGGCGGACCCGTGTCACCTAGTGAAAGGAGTCAACACTCCATTGACTTCTCGCGTCTCGGGGATTCATGGAATGAGAGTACGAGAGCTCGACGCTGAAACTCATGAAGCGGCAAGTAGAGAGAGGTGCTAGTGTTAAGCCTAGCTGGTGGTCACGTGCAGAGGGTTCTGACAAGGGGAGGAGCCATACCCATATCAACACTTCGAGTATCATGAATTTAGAAGGCGAAGAGTTGAGAGAGTTGGAAGCAGAAGTCACGAAGTTGCAAACTCCGAAGTTTCGATATCGCGAGAAATACAACCACATTGTTTGGTCAGGGGGAGATTGGAATTTGATGCTTCATGTTTGATTGTGTGGGCTCAATTCATAAGGATCTATGGAGAAGAACCATTTTATGTGCATGGGATTCCCCGAAGAGGAATCAAAGAGTCAATCCAACTCAAGGGAAGGAATTAGAATGATCTTGTAGCGGACCTTGACCCGAGGGCTAATAGAGGGTTGGGGGTCTGCACCAAGTGGTATCAGAGCTTGACTCTATTTATATACTTCAAACAAGGAAATAAAGAAGGAGAAGAAGAGTACTCTGGTACACATCAGTTGTGGTAGAAAGAGCACAGAACATTTTACAGTCATGCCACCGAGAAGAAGAGACAGGCAAACACCCGATCCGCCAGAGGAGAGGGAAATGCCAAGAGAAAGAGCTAGGCAAGTGCCTGATACAACCTTCGAAAGAGAGATGCATAACATACGTGCCAGACTCATGGACGTGGAAATAAAACAGAGGCGCACATTCGGTGTTGGAGATCTCAGTGAATCTGAAAGTGAAGATGAAACTGGAAATGAAGGAGAAGAAGTTGCAACAAAATATGCAGCAAATGAATGCCTGATTAGGGCTATTGCAAGAATGAGTGCTAGGGAAAAAATGGGCATTCCAGTATATGAGGAAAACCTAGATGTTGAAGAACTTCTAGACTGGATTAGAGCTCTAGAAAAGTATTTTGACTATGAAGATGTCGAGGAAGACAAGAAGGTCAAACATGTTGTCACAAGATTGAAAGGACATGCAACATTGTGGTGGGATGAACTACAAGCTGACAGACACTACAAAGGCAAGCAGAAAATCAGGAATTGGGATAGAATGGTCGTGAAGATGAAGGCGAAATTCATACCCAAGGATTATCAAACCACTTTGTTTCGAAGAATGAAGAGTTTGAGACAGAAGTTGATGTTAATGAAGGAGTACACTGAAGAGTTCTACAAACTAAACATCAGGGTAGGTCATCGCGAAAGTGATGATGAAAAGGTTGCCAGGTATATGAATGGTCTGAGATATGACATTCAGGATGAGATGAGCATGATGATCATTTATACTATAGAAGATGCTTATCAGATGGCTCTGAAGGTTGAAGAGAAGCTGAGCCGAAAGAAAATCCAAAGAGGCCGAGGTAGAAGTCAGCCTAGAGGCAAAACAGTTGTCCAAGATAGGAATTAGAAGCCTAAGGAAGAGTGGAAGAAACCTCAACCTCAAACTGAGAGAGGTGGAAGCCCACAGAGAGGACATTATGTCGAACAGAGAGGACAGTATGCTGATAAAAACACTTTTCCTTGCACTAGAGGAAGAGGAAGAGGCAGAGGTGGAGTAATAAAATGCTTCACGTGTGGAAAGAATGGACACAAATCTTATGAATGTCCAGATAAGAAGAAATAAGGTGGGGAAACTCACATTGCCGAAGCACAAAGGAAGAATGTTGAGGCAGAGGATGTTGAAGGTGGAAGATCATTGGTGATGAGGAAGGTTCTCTTAACACCAGAAAAGGAGGTGGAGAATCCAGTGCAAAGGAATAGTCTTTTCTGGACTGCTTGCAAGACCAAAGACAGGGTATGCAAGGTCATAGTGGACAGTGATAGCATAGACAATCTCGTTTCTACAGAGATGGTAGAAAAGCTGGAGCTAGAGACTATTGAACACCCAAGTCCATACAGGGTTTCATGGCTACAAAAGGGAAATCGGGTAAATGTCACTAAACAATGTTTGGTTGAATTTAATATAGGAGGATATAATGATAAGATATTGTGTGATTTCATTCCCATGGATGTTTGTCATCTATTGTTGGGTAGTCCGTGGCAATATGACAGGAATGTGGTTCATGATGGGAGAAAGAACACAAATACCCTAGAGAAGAATGGGAGAACTCACATGTTGTTGTTGATTAAGGACAAAGAGGTGAAACCTGAAGTAAGCAACACTATACTTCTCATGAGTGGGAAGGAACTTCTTAATGAGGTTAAGAAGAAGGAGGATCCACAATTCATTGTGGTCAGAAAACCTAGAATTGTTTTGACCAGTACAAGAGTGTATGATTTACTAGAGGAAATCCAAAAGCTACTGGAGGAATTTGTTAATATAGTAGTGGACAAACTACCTCATTCGTTGCCACCTATTAGAAGTGTAATTCATCACATTGATCTCATACAGGTAAGTGTAAGTGTAACAAATCAGCGTACAGATTGACGCCGCAAGAGAATGAAGAAGTCAAAAGACAGGTCCAGGATTTAATGGACAAAGGGTTAGTTATAGAAAGCTTGAGTCTGTGTGTTGTTCCGACAGTACTCAGTCCAATGAAAGATGGAGGCTGGAGAATGTGTACAGACTCAAGAGCAATTAACAAGATTACCATCAGGTATAGATTTCCATTGCCAAGGATGGATGATTTGATGGATTGCTTGAGTGGGGCAAAAATTTTTTCAAAGATCGATTTGAAAAGAATATATCATCAAATTCGCATGAGAGAAGGTGATGAATGGAAGATAGCATTCAAGACAAATGAAGGGTTGTATGAATGGTGTGTTATGCTATTTGGCTTAACAAAAACACCAAGTACTTTCATGATATTGATGAATGAAGTCCTGAAGGATTTCATCGGAAAATTTGTCAGTGTGTATCTTGATGACATATTGATCTTCAGTGAAACAGAGGCAGAGCATATGAAACATTTGACTACAGTGATGAAGAGGTTACAGCAAGAGAAGTTGCTGATAAATATGAAGAAATCCTCATTCATGAAGACAGAGCTCATTTATTTGGGGATTGTTATTTATGCAGATAAGTTAAAGATGGATTCAAATAAAGTGGAGGTGATTAAGAATTGGCCATCGCCAAAGAGTATCTTTGAAGTTCGAAGCTTTCACGGATTGGCTAGTTTCTACAGGAAGTTCATTAGGAATTTCAGTGGAATTAGTGCACCGATGATGGACACAGTGAAGAAAAGACATAAGTCTTTTCACTGGACAGAAGAGGCTGAGAAAAGATTCAATTTGTTGAAAAGGAAAATCATGGAACAACCAATTTTGGTGTTGCCAGATTTAAAAAAGACATTTCAAATAAAATGTGATGCAAGTGGATTTGCAATAGGGGTAGTCTTGAGCCAAGAAGATAGACCGATAGCATACTTCAGCGAGAACTGAACGAAGCCAAAATAAAATACTCCACGTATGACAAGGAGTTCTATGCAATTATTCAGGCATTGAAGAAATGGAGACACTATTTGATTCCTAAGGAGTTTGTCTTATATAGTGATAATCATGCTTTGCAATTTGTGACTCAACAAGAGAAGTTGAATCAAAGAGATGTTAAATGGGTTGAATACATGCAGAACTTTACTTTTGTGATTAAGCATATTTCTGGAACTGCTAACAAAGTTGTTGATGCTTTGAGCACGAAATGTTTGCTATTGCAGGAGTTCAGGGTCAAAACTTTGGGTTTTGATAACCTCAAGGAAATGTACACAGATGATCCAGATTTTAAGGAGGCGTATGAAGCAGCTGAGAATCCAATTCTCAGGGACAAAAGTCAATGGATAGAATACATGATCCAGGAAGGATTATTGTTTAAGGGTAATCAACTTTGTATTCCAAATTGCTCCATGAGGGAGAATTTGTTGAAGAAGAAACAAAATGGAGGATTGGTCGGGCATTTCGGTCATGAAAAGACGTTCTCAAATTAAATGAGTCATATTTTTGGCCAGGAATGAGATCAGAGGTCAAAATATTCGTGGACAGATGTAGAATTTGTCAACAGTCAAAAGGAAAGAGGCAAAATGCAAGCTTATATCAACCGTTACCCATACTAGAGAGGCCATGGGATGTAGTAAGCATGGACTTCATATTGGGGCTGTCGAGAACACAAAGAGAGTTCAATTCAATCTTTGTGGTAATAGACATATTTTCTAAAATGGCACACTTCATACCATGTCAGAAAACCAGTGACGCAACTAACATTGCGAATCTATTTTTCAAATAAGTCATTCGACATCACGACTTACCAAGGAGCATAGTTTCGGATCAAGACACCAAGTTTGTGGGACACTTCTGTAGAACCTTATGGAAAAAGTTGGGAACAAACTTGTCGTTTAGTTTAGCTTATCATTCTCAGACGGATGGACAGACAAAAGTTGTCAACAAAAGTTTGGGAGACTTGCTGAGAAGTTTGGTGACTTAACACCACGGTCAGTGGGACAATATTTTGCCACAAGCGGAATTTTCTTATAATGATTCAATCAACAGAAGCACGGGGCAGAGTCCATTTTAAATTGTTTATGGCATGTAGCCAAGGGGATTTTTTGAATTGAGGGATTCAGAACAAAATGCAACTAGGAGTGTTACTGCAGAAGATTTTGCTGAGGCGATGAAGGAGCTTCATAACCAAGTTAGGGAGCGATTGCAAAACTCGAGCCAAGAGTATAAGTGCAGAGCAAATCAACACAGGAGGGACCCTCAGTTTGAAGTTGGTTATTTGACTCTTGCACATTTGAGGAAGGAAAGGTTCCCGAGGGGGACATATAATAAATTAAAGATGAAGAAAATTGGACCATGCCGGATCATAAGAAAATTTGGGACAAATGCTTATGAGATCGAATTACCCGATGGGATTGAAATTTCTCAGATATTCAACATCTCAAATTTGTACCTTTACAAAGATGAAGAGGCAGGAGCAGAAAGGGAACAACCAGAGGTTCGGTGGACTAAACAGATGCCAGTTGCAGAGAAGCCACAGATGGAAAGCATATTGGACAAAAGAGTTAGTAAGAGGACCAAGTGAAAGGAATATTTTGAATACTTGGTCAAGTGGAAGGGACATCCAGTTGAAGACGCCAGCTGGGAAAATGAAGCAGAGATCCAAAAGCATGGGCAGACCATGCGAGAGCTCATGGACAGGAGCCCATGAAATGTTTTCAAGCGAGCGAGTATGATGCAGGAGCATCGCCAACAATAAGCAAGCGCGAAGGCAAAAGACAGTTAGGACAAGCGCCAGCGCATTTCAGTATGTTGCAAAAGTGTTTTAAGATGTTTTGAAATAAATGTGTGGATGTTAATGTAATAGTTAAGAGGAAGCACACTTAGATATTGAAAACATATCTTGAGCGATCCACACTCATCTGTAGTAGGTGAAGGCATTAATACATAATTAATGTGAGTAGGTAGATTTAAATGCAAATTAGACAGTTTAGAGCGTAGGAGGGAAAATCGACTGTAGACACCCTCATCTTGTATCATTGTAACATTAGCATGATCAATCGAGAATAGAGCATAGAGGAGAAGAAATACATTCAGTTATTGAGAGAGAGAGAGAGAGAAATGAGTTGTATTTGAAAACACCCATGTACAGAAGTCCTGAATTAATACATGAAGTTTTGATTCAGACTTATGGTGTCGTGATATTCTCTGTGTATGCATGTTGAATGCTATGCTCATAGCTATTTTACTCTTTTTGTTATTCATTTGTTGTTATTCTATGTGTGAATGATCTCTTGTTGAATGTTTGAAATCTGAGAGAGAGAGAGTAAGGAATGAGTTTCAACTGTTTCTCAACCTCAGTGAGTAAAATTCCTGTAAGGAGTGCAGTGGAGTTTGTCCGCAAGGAGTTTGTTGACAAGGGTTCAGAGTTTTTATCTCTGAAAGATCAGGAGGGATAACATTGTTCTCATTCTCACAGAAGAGCAAGTTAAGCACAGGAGTCGTGCAAGGTGTGTGCAGGCCGAGTGACGTCTCAGAGTTACAACATGAATGAAATTGTTGAAGGAATGTTGTTGCAAGGAGTGCACAGAGTCGAAGAGGTTCAAATACTAGAGCATATTTGAAGAAGTGCCCCAAGGAGTGCGTGCAGGAGTTATCCCAAGAGTACTTGAAGATTTCAAGCAAGCTTAGGAGGGACAGAGTCTTCGAAGTTGTCGAAGAAAGGCTCAAGAGGGCTAGTGCCTTGAAGTGTTGGAAGGAGGCATAGCAAAGTTGTTTTGAAAGTGGAAAAGTTCCATGAAGGAATACCTTGTCCATTTCGTAGGAGTTTTCAAGGAGGAATTGGACGGTCGAAATTCTTTGTGGAGAATTCGCGAATTTCTGAGAGTCGTCAGATCTTGTAGAGGAGCAGGGAAGTTACAACAAGTATTCTTCAAGTACAAGCTCAGGAGAAATTGGACCGTAGTATCCAAGTCGACAAGGGCCATTGGATCACTCGTGAATTCTCACTTCAGGGATTCGCGGGTTAAAGGACGAAAAACCTTGCATCAAGATTCGCGAAATCACGAAGTGCGAAGTCCCGATAGAGCGAGAAGTTTGTTTGTGGGGCCAGCATTAATAACGAGTTGGAACTCAACATTTCATCATTTCGGAGGATAGGAGGTCAAGAATTTTGTCCCGAAAATCCCGAAGACACGAGTTGTGATAGGGAGTAATGAGGAGTTAGGGGTCTCGGCACTTCGGCTGTCGAGATACAAAGGAGGCATCGCTTGGGGAGCGAAGTTGCAAAGTACCGAAGCTAGGCACGAGAGACACATGGTAGAACCACAAGTTGGGCCCAGGTGATAGACAGGTGGATCCATGTCACCTAATTAAAGGATTCAACACTCCATTGACTTCTCATGTCTCGAGGATTCATGGAATGAGAGCATGGGAGCTTCATGCTGAAACTCGCGAAGCGGAAAGTAGTGAGAGGTGCTAGTGTTAAGCCTAGTCGGTGGTCATGCATGGAGAGTGTTGAAAAGGGGAGGAGCCATACCCATATAGGCACTTCGGGTATCGTGAATTCGGAAGGTGAAGAGTTTGTGAAGTCGCGAACTTCGAAGTTTCGATATCGCGAGAAATACGACCACATTGTTTGGTCAGGGGGAGATTAGAATTTGATGCTTCGTGTTTGATCGTGTGGGATCAATTCATAAGGACCTATTGAGAAGCACCATTTTATGTGCATGGGATTCCCTGAAGAGGAATCGAAGAGTCAATCTAACTCAAGGGCAGGAATTAGAATGATCCTGTAGTGGACCTTGACCTGAGGGTCGATAGAGGGTTGGGGGTCTGCACCATATATCAAAAAGTGTCATGAGTACATAGGTGGGTGTGAATTCCTCAATAGTGTTTAGTATACATCGTTGGGCTTATGCCCTCAAAAAATACATGTACAAAAAGTGCCCTTATCACGTCAAAGGTCTATCCTATCTATGCACAGGGCCTATTGGCCCTGCCATAATGCACAACGGCATTGGCCAAATGCCAGAATAGTTGGACCCATGTATATGTCACCCCTACTACATGAGGTTGCATAGAAGGTGGGAGATCCTCGATCTCATCCATAGGTACGATGCGATTGAGCCTAGTGAGGTTGCACTCCACTCGTCTCAGAACTCTCTCAGCCTCTCCGGCTTGGGGGTGGGCTGCAGTTATTGGTCCTTCGGCTGCTACTAGTCCTTCCTTTGGTCAAGGACATTGTCGAGTCCTCGCGAAGTCTGTTGGGCGCACTAGTCCCACATCTGTACATAGCATATACACAAGATTCAATACTCTATACACATATAAAAATGATATATATAAAAACAATTAAAAATTAAATAACTTTAAAATCATGTTACCTATATCGCCTTGCCCCTCCTTGGGAGGCATGGGCATGTCCGGATATCTATAGAATTTGATCCCAATGTAAGGGTAATCCTTGATCGCCAGAATCTGTCATGCCAACCAGTCAAAAAATTTGTCATCACCAGTCCAAAAATTTGTCATCGAAGGCCTCTATGGTCCTCCCTCCACCCTATCATGGTAGCAATGTTTCCCACCTACACACTATTAGGAAGGAGGCCACATGCCCCCGTACTGTCTCTCTGGGATTGAGACTAGGTACCCTCTAAAAAGAAAAAGGAACATAAAATTGTACTGAACCCGAAGTTCTTGTTGGTACGTTTCCAACACTGTGTCATGTGTATATTCATGCACATCAACATGGTCATACTCCATTCAAAAATGTGTGCCTCATGACACTCAATGGCACAGTTCATATGTGCCCGTGAGGCATGATGTAGGGATGTGGATATTCAATAAATCTCTGAATCAACAATAATATCACTTGCAGAGACAAACTAGTGATATTGTGAATCAACACCTGAGAACCTACCTTATCAGTGTCGGCCTCACAGTACATCCGGATATAATCCTCGATGTTGAAAATCCTAGGGGGAAATGTCCTCATATTGACTAGCTCCGCTTTTATCAAGAGGCCGGTCAAGAAGTAAATTTCCTATGTCGTGGGGGTCGGTGATTGACTCTCTAGCATGAATGCCTCTGCATATGGGTGCCAATAATCCACAAGAGTGTTGAGTAATCTGGGTTGTGCCCTCATAAAGGAACATTGGAATAACTTCCATAGACCACATTGTTTTTGTGCAGCAATATTTGTAGGGTCCTCTTCGACCAAAATTTCAATGTCCTTGTGCTCCCTCTCCCTCTAGTGTACATCTTGTTTCATGGTAAAATGGAGGAAGTTAGCTCTTGCATTTTTTCTTTCCAAGCTTACAAAGGTGTACGTAGGTTGTATTGGCCACAATCACATATGTACAGATGTCTATTGTTTTATGCCCGAGTACATACGCGGGATGTCCTTGGACAGCCTGCATACATGCAAGGCCACTCTTTTTAGGAGATCACGCCCCCTCAAAAACTAAAAATAATTTATGAATGAAGTATGGAAATGCAAGAGGGATCAATTTATACTTACTTGGTCAAAGTAGAAGGTCATTTCATCCACTAAATCTCCTGGAATCAACTCTTTTAGTGAAGGGGGTTTTTATCCTTTTGGTTAATTTTCGAATTGCAATGGTAAAAATGAGTTTTCAACTTCTATTTATAGACGTTTTTGGCCTTTTTTTCCACTTTTTGACCCCCTTTGTCATTTTTCCTAGCTTGGTGATCACTTGACTCCATTTCTAAGTTTCTTATTGGACATTCCAGTACTCTTTTCCTTTTGGTTTGGTAATTTTTGGGGGATGGTTCACTTTTTGGTAACCTTTGGTAAAAGTTATTTTTTCCAACTTTTTGCATATAAGTTAGGATTTCATCTCCACTTTCTGCATCTCTTGTATTTTCCTCTTTTTCATAGGATCGACCCCACCGAAGTGCGACACAGAACCTTCATTGTTGCTCTAGAAGTTTCATAATTAGGTGGTAGAGCCTACCTTTACATGGATTCCCTAGGTAGATCCTTTATGCATTTTGGCCTCCATGCTGTCAATAATGGATATAGGCTCGGGAGTCCTTGTTAGTCCTATCATGATTACGATATTAAGACTCATTCATTTGATGTACCATTAGTCTTGGCCTTACCCTTTGGACTCCCTAATGAGAACACTTTGTTGTCTTTCAATATCACTTTAAAATTCGAAATAAACATCCGCCGAGACTGTATTTATTCTTTTTGATCTTGTTTGGATTAATTGTGAAAAGTATCCCCCTGGAATCTTCTTTAATCCCTTTTTAGACTCTCTAAAAATGAAAATATTGTCAAGTGATCTTGTTTCCCTTCATGCTCGCCAAACTCAAATTTGAAGGAACATTTGTATGGTAGTAGTTTACCTCCTTTTCGGTCCAGAAGACTAATTTTATGAATAAACGTATGCTCTAGGAACTTCGGTTTGCTAGAAGATTATTATCAGGCGTAACTTTAACCCTTTTTTGGGCATGAGGGAATAAATCTTTGAAAAAAGAACATTCTCCTTGGTTTTGGTTTATCACCTTTTTCGGGCCTTGGAGATTACCTATGAAAAAATAACCCCCATGGAATCCATAGTTACGTTATTTTCAAACTCCCTAAAATTGAAAAGATCGTTGAGTGACCTTGTTCCTTCACACTCGTTAAACTGGTCCAGAAGAACATCTACTAGCATGAGTTTAAACCTTTTTCCAACCTATATATTATAGCGGAAAAAGGTATGCCTCGAGATATTCATCACGTCGGGAGAGTTCTCATCAATTACTATTATACTTTTTCAAGCTAAGGAGACTAAACTCAGAAAAAGGCTATGAGTCCATAGTTAAGCTCTTTTAAGACTCCTTAAAATTGAAAATATTGCGGAGTGATATTGTCTTTGTCACACTCGTTAAAATGGTTTTGAATAGATGTCTTTTCGGTGTGATTTTAACCCTTTTTAGAACCAACTAAACTATCTCCGAAAAAAGTACTCCTTGGAGTCTTCTTTTACGTTTTTTCAGACTCTATAAACGTGAAAAAAACTACCGAGCTTACCTTCTCTGGGCTCAAAAAAATTACATGGAAGGGGTCTCATTGTGTCTTTATTAATCGTATTTTCATCTTTGCATATTTGGCCTAATTCCGGCTCCATGTTTCTCTCAACTCAACCTTTGAAGCATGCCTTATACACAAGCCTTGTAGCACTTCTTGCCTCTGCGACCTGACACCTTGACCCATGGAGGAATTTTCCCTGAGTGTCATTTTCCTGCACATGTCTCCTTTCTATGAGCATTAGTATGTCCCTTGCACTTGGAACGAGTATTCTTTCTTGAAACACTCGTTCCTCCTTTGTAACGTAGCATTCTTTTATTCTTTTTCAAGCTCTTAAAAAATTGAGAAAGAAAAAAAAGAAAATATTCCAAAAAGAGGGGACGAGAAATATGTATTATTTTTTCAGTAGCACAGAGAGTCTCCCTTGGACAAAGCACATCCTTCCTACTCATGCATACATTGCCTTGGCCCTCTTACTTGCACATTTTTCCAAAGCACTGCTAAGAAGATCTTCTTAAAAAAACATTTTCTAGAAGATGTACGCGCCCTGCACCATTACATCCTGCATACATACACTTGTTTCACCACTACAACTCACGTACATACGCTTGTTGTACCATTACAGCCTGTGTATGCTTGAAAAATTTGCAAAAATAAAAAAGTTGCAACGAATTAGTTGAAATTCACGGGCTATTAGAAGTTTCCCAACTAATCCACCTTCTCTAGCCCATCACCCAACCGAATAACCATCCTTTTTTCATATAAAAGGAGGTGTTGGGGTCTCATTTCACATTCAAGAATAAGAATACTGAAACTCTTCCCAAATTCACTTCCCCTCCTTGCCCAAGATTTTTTTTCCTTTTGTGAGATATTGCATCAACATTCCCTCATCAACCCCTTCTTCCTCCATTCAACCCATTCCCTTCCTTTGAGGTGAGCAGAAGGTTGGGAGAAGAAGTTCATTGAAGGTGCACTTGGAGCATGGTAAAGAGGATCCCAAACCAAGTTTGTGGGATGGTGGATGACACAGATTGTAAGTTGTGATATTTGTATGATGAATAAAAGAATCGCATTTTCCTGTCCCAAATGATGGTGTTTTGTGTATTTTCAGTGATTTATACTTAGCATTTAATATCTAACCCTAACTCATGAATAGAATAGCATTCTTGTAGTCCTTTTTTTCCTATCTTTGGATGTAGGTCAGCCTTGGGAGGAGACGTGCAGTCATTTGAACTACCAAGCTTGAGGAGATCATCACCAGACATGGGATCAAAGGTATAGTAACCCAATCTCTTCTCCTATTTTCTTTATTTACATTAGATTTTGTATGTTTGGGGTAGATTAAAATAGATTAACTTTTAGACGGTCAATCTCTCTGTCTACATATTAAACCCCGGTGTAGTTAAAGGGTTTTTTTTTCCGCTAGCAACAGGGAAACTAAATGCAGGACCAGACCATTTTTCACGAATACTAACAAGAGAAGAGGAAAATAATCTAGAAGATAATTTATAAGATGTGAATTTAATCTTAGCTCATATGGTAGACAACCACTTTGTAGGAATTTTCCAATATTTGAGCATAGGAGTGGTGTAACATACCCAACCACCCATAGGTCGGGCTACGCTACTTAAATAGGCTGCAACACACCTAGCCACGTTCAGGCGAGGCACATTGTAGTACCAAGATTGAGTTCTCTAAATGTATCTCGAAATCAAAAGACTTCACATTCATAAAAGAGGCATGAAAACCACATGCATAAGACAAGATCCCTGCTACAACATAAATTCGTAAACAATGTTCCATGCACAACAAATAACCAACAGACAAGAACATTAAAAATACATATCTCATAGATAATTAAATACACAACGGAAATAAACATTACACATAAAAAATAGAGAGAACTTATCTTTGCAAGTAAACGTTCACCAACTGGCTACAGACCAAGGATGTTCCTCCCAACCATATACATTTTTGTTATTTTACTCTCAACAATAGGTCACCCACGAGTTGTAACAGCCTGTTTCCCCCAGTCTATAAATATAACTATATTGGCCAGGAACTATGGGAAACTCAAAGGTGTGAATGTTTGATTTGATGGACCTTTGTATAAAAGGTCGATAAATGTAAATTATGTAATGAATATGTGTTGCATGACTGTTGGGAAAGGGATGTGCTAAAAGAGACCAAGATAGATAATGAAAATGTGGTGAAAGGGACCCGGAATGGTTGCATTAACTTCCATCAAACTAGTACCTTACTATTTTTTACTTACTCAAGACCAAAACAACTCTCTGACCCAGGAACAAATTTCCTTCAATATGGTAGGTGGGGAGGCTCCTCAAGAGTTAATGAGGGGATGGCACAAACCGCCCATCCATAAATCTCTCAGACCTAACCATGGATGGAAAATTTGCGCCACACGCAATCTTGCAGGGGGATGTAAGAACGAAAGAGTGGGTGTGAGAAGAGGGGAAACGTAGAGGATATTGTAGAGGAGAACCTCAAATCCTGGATCAAGACAAGAGAAGGAGACTAACCTTCATCTTGGTGTATTTTTTGTATTGGGAGAAGGAGAGTAACCTTCATCCCTAACTTTTGTTGAGCTAGAAGTAAGAGATTGAATCTCAGAGCATCATGGTCTAATATCGGGGGTGGACAGTGATAAATTTGTTGGGAGAGACTGTGCCTATGGTTGGGTGGAAATGAGCACCCCTCTCAACAGTCGCATCACGCCTTGTGGTTTTGATAAGTGTTTTATGCCTTGTATTTTGAATTGAATATCATGGATACGTGCTCATGTTTATATGCCCATAAATGGTTTATGTATGCTATGATTTCAAGGTATTTTAGAATGGAAATAATGAATGCATGTGTACACTTATATGCCACAGTTAGTTTTTGTATAAACTGAGTAAGTCCAGAGCATGGGTCTGTTCCACTCAGAATCATCCCATTTGCCTAATTCTCGTGATGTTCTGGTTTAATCCCCCGAAAGCACCTTCCCCATGGAATTGCATCATGTCTCAGAGTCAGAGTAAGCTCTTTGGTATGGCTACCGCTATGGTAAACCCACGAGGTTACCTTGCCCCGATGTCATAGCTCATAACTCAGTGAGTTAGAAAGAAACTTCATTCAGGACAGTAGCCTGGGGACTTTGAAAGGTACCCAAGCCCTTATCCAGAAACCCGACTAAGATCAGGGATAATTGCCCAACAACCATCTAACGGTTCATGCGACCCGGGTCTAGAAACCCTGTGCAAGAAGGAGTTAGCTATCTAAGGTTTCAGATTCATGGGAATTTGAAGCTCCGAGAGGTTGAATTACATGACCCAAGTTCAGAAAGGATAGAGAGTCCAATTATTGAAAGGGAGTATCCTTTCATTTGGTAGAAGAATGGATGGGATTCTTTCAGAAGCATCTCAATTCTATCAGGGCCAATGGATCTAGAGGGGGAGAACAGACGTTAACGCCTCGGCCCCTTAAGTCTTCGCAAGTAGCGATGGAACCGGGACCGTAGATCCCAGGATCCATCGAGAGTTACCTAGAATTTCAATCTTAACCCTTGTGTAGGCAGGAGAATGGACTCGTCAAAGTCCTGAAGATCCCAAAGTGATCCAAACTGTCCATCAACAAAGGAAACATGGTGAAGGATCAGTGCTTCATTGACTCACTACTGAAGGAAGTCAAAGGGTAGATTTTTGTGAACTCGCGAGACCCAAACTCATGACTTGATCTGAACCATCAGATCACAGGACAACAATGACCATTGATTTGGGCGCGGGGATATCGGGAGTTCGAGGTTCGGGATTTAGAAATATAGGCATTGGTTGTGTTCCAACTTCGCGAAACACGAAGTCCTGACGAGTTCAGAAGATTTTTGCATCCAAGAAAGCTATTTTGTATATTTCAAGCGGATTGATCAGTAATAAAAAAGGGCTCTTTCACATCATTCTCATGTTAAATTGTTGGTGAAGTGCATATATCTATGTTTATGTTTTCCTTTCGCTGTTGCCATTCTTATGTGTTTCTAATCCTAATTATTCAAAAGAAGGTTGACGAACATAACTTATTTTAATATACTATGTTTTTGGATTTGAATAATTTATGTGTTTTCAACTGAAATTAAGTAAAGAGAATTCTTAATTTCTCTTTTACTTGATGGAATTCCTTTCACTTCTTCCTATCCACTTCATCCAAATTTACAAGATCCAAACAATTTAATTACCTTTCCCTGTGAAGAAACTTTATAAAAACCTGAAATTGATCCCTATTTTAAGAGACAGGCCCCATAGCCCAATGGTAATTTAAGCATTTAATCATCCAAACAATTCAAATCAAACAAAAAAATCTTGAACTATCATAACTAGCCTAATATTTTAATATAAACAAATATAAATCTTACAAAGAGATCCCTCTATGAAGCTGGCAGGGATAGATCCCAATTTCCAAAGTGGTTTTATGGTTACCTCTGTCCTTTCTTCTACAACCTCTAGAAATTACAAATTGATAACAGATATCACCCTCTCAATCATTAGTAGTCATAGAAGAACGAAGAATTATTAATCTAGCGATAGGGAAAGTAAATTTCCCCATGATAGAGATGCAAGAACAAGCCAGGGAACTAATTCACATTGACTTAATGTTATCTCAATTTCCATTAGATCTATTACAACAATCAAAGTTGAGCATGACATAAGATATGATCTTGCACACATAGAAGATGTTGAGCGAATTAGTTAAGTTTAAGACTAAAAATGTAGCCTTGGAGATGGAGTTCAACAAAGTGAAGCAAGAAAGGGATGAAGTTGCACAGAAGGTAGAAAATATGCAACAGGAACTTGAGACAGTATACCAAGAAATACCAGAAGTTCAAGGAGAAAAGGAGGCCCCCATTGAGAAAAAAGTCATGAATATCAGTGAAGCCATTTAGGGATTTCACGCACAAATAATAGACCTAGAAGCACGCGTGACACCGAGAACTCCCACTGAAGAAAGGGAGAAACGAGAGAAGACAATGACAAGAGTGGTGGAGAGTATAAATACTTTAGAAGTAGAATATTCTCAACTTTATACAGACACCATGGGGGTCTGGACACAACTAAGTGACAGGGTGCAACAGGAGATAAGTCAAAAGATCCATAATATGAAGGAAAAGGAGAAAAAATTCAAAGACGTGATGGGAATATTACCACCAACTAAGATGCTAATGACGATGAATGAGAACAAAAAGTTATAATCAGAAATGAATCAGCTAAGGGTGGTGTAGCAGACTCATGCACAACAAATAGAAGTACTACAGGATGAAGCATCCAAAGTGACAACAACCTTAACAACAACTCAATGAATAATCAAATAGGAAGTTATTGAAGGCGTTGAGAATATGCAGGCGTGGATCACTATAGACATAGTTGACCAAATTTTGTAGAAGTAACTAGAGGTCAAGGAGAATATAGTGATAGTGAAGGAAACCTTCAAACAATTCATGGCACATTGGAAGACTTCCTAAGTGACTCGAGATGATCCATAGGTGAGTGTTAGGGGCCTGATGGATAGGATTTTTGGTTAAGTTTTTGGATCTATGCTAGAATAATTCAAAGAGGAAAATGAAGTTAGAAGATGGACCATAGCGCGTGATAGGATCGGACTTCAAGAAGTCAAAGCGCACAACAAAAGGAAGCATAATGGAGCTACGTGAAAAAAGTTGGAAAGTAGTTAGGGTTTATGAGACACTTTTTTCCACTTTGTAATGGGATATATGTAAATGATTTTTGGGTAGAGGGGGTTTGACATGTGAGAAGCTCCATGTGTTTTTTGGGTAAGTTGAGTCAAGAGAAAGAAGAAGTTTGAGGTATTACTGATGAGTGAAGCTCGCACTACAACAGAACGGATAGGAAGGTTTGGATAATGTTACTATTGCATATTTTGTAATCATAGTGAAAAACTGTAGAATATTATCAATTAATATGAGAATAAGCCAATTGTTATGGACATAGCCCATGTTGGGTGAACCACGTTAAAACTAAGTGTTGCGATGTGTTGTATTTTTATTTTATGATGTTTAATGTTATGGTGCAATGATGATATATGTTGAATTTATCGTTCATATATGATGTTATAATGTCGCATACTGAAGTATCTAGTAATTGAATGGATGTTAAGTGGGAGAATGATGCGCATAGAATATATTGAGTGTTAAGTAACTATAAGTAATGGAAACTGCGCACATAAGTAAATGGTAGTAAGAACATGAATAATGCCTCACTTCCCCTCATCACTACAAAACCTTTCTTCTTGCAGCCCCTCTAGATGCCTCAAGTGACACTTCACTGGCTTGTAGGTGATGCTGAAATGGGAGGTTTCTAATGGTTTTGTTGGTATATAGATGATTAACCCTGGGTCTTCCCATCTTGATAATTTTCATTTCATTGCTGCCTCCAAACCTAGAATCAAGGATTCATAATTAGTTACATTATTGGTGGCCTCAAACTCTACTTTATTTGAAAAATGTATGTCTTTCTTGCTGGAGAGAGCCACAAGACACACAGTTTTTGGACATCACACAGAAGCCATGTTTAGTCACGTGCTATTAGAACATTTGGTATACTACACATAAGGAGAGACCGATGAATATCAATGTCACATTTTATATTTATAAGGAAACTATTAAGGAAAGCATCTAGAGAACACGATGCATACCACCCCAAGCGGTTGAGGTATATAAGGCAGTGGTTCATTTTAAGGCAGGGCGTCACCACATGTATGTACAAGCAAAGAAAGACCCAGATCAACAATGGTTTCCAACACAATATAGATTGACCAAAGAAGAGATGATACATATTATGGTTGATTGGGAAGATGAGTGGAAGATTTGAGCAGTAGAAGCAAGGCCATCACAAAATAAAAACCCAAAATTCCACGATGTCGATGATGATGAAGAAGAATGAGACACACAGGAAAAAGGAAATGGTACCTATGAAACAACATAACAAACATCGTCATGCATCGAGAGAAAGAGAAAAGAAACAGAGACAAGGAGACCTAGACAACAATGGTCGAAGCACAAATCCATTAAGGAAGTGGATATCCAAGCTTTGACATAGGAATATTTGGAAAACATAGATGACAAAGTGAAATAAGTCACTGACGACGCATTTCAGCACACATCACAACAACGGGAAGAGATGAAAAAACACATGCAGGAACAAATGGTTGAACTGTGGCAACTATTATAAGCATCCAAATTCATGTTAGAATAAAAGACGGAGGAGGAACCAAAAACAAGCACTACAAACACTAGGAAGGCAGGTCCAACACCCTCTCAATCATTAGCAGTCGCAGGAGAATTAAGATCGATTAAGATAGTGACAGGGGCAGTGGAGTTCCTCATGATGGAGATGCAAGAACAAGATAGGTCACTAAGTCGCATTGAAGTAGTGATATCTCAATTGCCAATAGATGTATTAAATAAATTAAAGTTGACCATGACACAAGAGATGAGCTTGCACATAGAGAAGACGTCAACCAATTTAGTTAAGGTTACAGGAAAAAACGTAGCCTTGGAGATGGTGTTTAGTAAAGTAAAGCAGAAAATGGATGAAGTTGTGCAGAAGGTAAAAAATATGAAGTAGGCACTTGAGAGGGTATACCAAGAAATAATAGAGGTTCAAGTAGAAAAGGAGGCCCTAGTTGAGGAACAAGTCATGAAGATCAATGAAGCCATTCAGGGCTTCGGCGTGGGAATAGTAGACCTAGAAGTGCACGTGACACCGAGCACTTCCCTTAAAGAAAGGAAGAAATGAGAGTAGATAGTGAAAACATTGGTGGAGAGTATAAATACTTTATAAGTAGAATGTTCTCAACTTTATATAGACAACATGGGGGTATGGACACAACTAAGTGAAGATAATGTGCAACAGGATATAAGCTAGAAGATCAATACTACATAGAAAAAGACACATAAATTAAAAGATGTGATGGGCACATTACCACCAGTTGAGGTGGTAACAGTGATGAATGAGAAGAGAAAGTTGTATTCGGAAATGAATCAGCTAAGGGAGGAGTAATAGACTCATGCACAACAAATAGAAGTACTATGAGATGAATCATACAGAGTGACAATAGCCTTAACAACAACTCAAGGAATAATCAAACAAGCATAAACTTAAGGTGTCGATAAGATTAAATCTTAGATTATTGCAGACATAGTTGACAAAATTTTGTAGAAGGAACTAGAGGTTAAGGAGAAAGCAGCAACAATGAAGCAGACCTTCAAAAAATTCATGGCACACTGGAAGAAGGCTTAATTGGCTCAGGATGAGCCATAAGTGAGTGTTGGGGGCCTGTTGGATAGGCATTTTGGTTAAGATTTGGGATTTGTTCCAGAATAAGTCAAAGAAGAAAATCTAGTTAGAATATGGACCAGATCATGTGACAGTAGCATACTTCAAGGAGTCAAAGTGTGTGACAAAATGAAGCACGACAGAGTGATGTGAAAAAGGCATAAATTAGTTATGGTTTTTGGGAATATTTTGTGCACTTTGTAATGAGATTAACCCTACTTTGATGTATAAATATGTAAATGGTTTTTGGGTAGAGGAGGTTCGACTTATGATAAGTTCTATTTTATTTTTGGGTAAGTTGAGTCAAGCTAAGGAAGAAGTTTGAGGTGTGAATGAGGAGTGAATCTCTCACTACAACAGAACATCTAGGCAGGTTTGGGTAATGTCATTGTTTCATATTTTGTAAGCACAATTCATAGTTGTAGAATATTATCAATAAATAATAGAAGAAGTCAATCATTGTGGGTGTAGCCCATATTGGGTGAACCACATTAAACTTGTGTGTTGTGATGTGTTGTCTTTGTATTTTATGATGCTTAATGTTATGGTGCACAATGATGATATATGTTGTCTTTTTATTTTATGAACCACCTTAATGTTATGTTGTATTTTATAGATGATTAACCTTGTGTCTTCCTATTGAAAGACAACAACTGCCATCTTGGTAATTGCATTTTCTTGCTGCCTCTAATACTAGAATCAAGGATTCATACTCAACTACATTATTGGTGGCTTCAAACTCTATTTTATATGAAAAATGTACTTCTTTCTTGCTAGGGGAAATGAGTACTACACTAGCTCCCACTCCTTCATTTGAATATTCCCCATAATAATAATAATAATAATAATAATAATAAATCCATATACTATTTACTTCATTAGAAGAGATTACCAAAGGGTTTATGAGTGTTAGGAATTACTTGTATTATTCATTAATTGTGAGGATGCAACAACCGATATCTTCATCAACAACATAGATGGGATGGTTTACAACGTTGTTCTAGTCACTCACCAAAAAGGAAAACCTTGTCTCTCTATATAACCTTATGTTTTGACCTCTAAATATTGGTAAAATGGAATAAGACATGTCCATATATGTAGTACCTCCCATATTACATGTTGTTCTTGATAGAAACATGCCATAATTAGTAGGCACATTAGCCACCACCACATCCATCATGATGGTCTTGAGACGTAACTGGGCCAAAGTAACCACCATGTCCTTAATTGGTCCATCACACTTCATATTCCTGGAATCAAAAGAATAAAGATAATGATATGATATGGTTATCTCTAATCCCAAATTTTCCATGACTACTTTGGGCATGAGGTTATGTGATGCCCCAAAATCAAGCATACAATTGCACAACATTTTTTCATGAATATTCAATGTTACATAGAAACGTGCAATAGATTCTTTTTGGTCATATATATGAGGGCCAAAAACTATCATGGGGGTCTCATATTGTACATTTAAGGTATCAGTAGGGTTCAATGATCCTTTTCCCTGTATGGGATTCTCAATTTTCTTATGATATGAAGGATTCTTAGCCAATTCCATGAATGGTACATGGATCTTAATCTTATATATTTCTTTTTTGATGTTAAAAGGTGGAACTGATTCCTCAAACTCTTTGATTTCTTTTTCTCTTTTTGAATGTTCCAAAACCTCATTATCCTTGGAATTATTAGTAAGTTATTTGAATTTATCATTGAACTGAATTGGGATAGGATTCTTAGGTTGAGGTTGACTTTTTTGGGTATCTTCTTTTTTCCTAGGTCTAAGATCATATTTCTTATGAATTTCAACATGTAGTGCATCAAAAAATATTTTATACGGTACATAAGACAAAGTGTCTTGGTTTGATTGACTCTTTAGGATCTGTTTCTTAGGATTTAAAGAATATTCATATTCATTTTTATTTAGATGCATGGCATATTGATCATCCTAAAGCATGTGTACCTCTTCTATGTATTCTACATATTCCTCATCCATAACTTATTCAACCAGGTTATTTTTGTTGTTTATTTTTACAAGGGGTTGAATGGGTTGTTCCTCATTTCTTATTTCCCTCATCATGAGTTGAGGATTAAAAGGTCTTCTCAACTGATTTTGATTTCTCATACATATTTCTTGAGGAACTTTATTTGCATTTCTATTTTCCATCTCAAACCTTGAAATATTATTTGTTAACTTTCTAATCATCCTAGACATTTTATCCATCCTGGCCTTGTGGGAATCTTTATTGGGATCATAGGTACAACAATATTCTCTATTATTTTTATTTTATTCTTGATCCAGGTGGATATCGGTGGCCAACCACCTTTTCCAACTGGCTCAAAATAGTTTTCTGGCAATTTTGGTAATTTACTATTTTTAGCAGTTTTTCACTTCCGGAGCCGTTTTGAGGCCCTAAACGATGTTTTTTGGGAAACCGGGGAGAAATATAGAAGTTCCTTGATCATTTCCACCAAAATGAATCTCTTTGATTATACCTTTCCAGTGGGCTATCATATGCCTAAAACGGTTATCATATGCCTAAAACGGATACCATATGCAAAAGTTACGACCACGGGAAGTTGATGTACTAACTTACCCGAATGGGGCCCACATGACTTTTGTCGCTTCATATCCTAGGGTTAGGTTTTTGGATGTCTAGGGTTTTGGGCATTCCTGTTTATTGTAAAAAGGACTTTATATCCTCATTGTAATCATCTTCTTGAGAATGAGCGCAACCATCACATTTCTTCTCGGAGATAAGCCGCCACCATTCTAGCAAGCTTGTTTTCGCTACATTTTACAGTTTCAACTTATTTCCTTATTGAATAGAAAACCATTTTTATTGCATCTTTGTTATTTTGTGTTAAGAACCTGTTAATAATCTGTAGTCATTTCGTTCTGCTCATAAAATCTAGATCATTGGTATCAGAGCGGTCTGATCCTTGTCGTCTTAATGCATGTCCCCAACGAGGTCAGAGTACAAAGAGTTGGGTCTCGAGCTTGTTTCTCTTGAGGAAAAAAGATCTCACACGCCTAAGTGAAATCTCATGGAAGGAGAAAATTAAGATGACAGAACAGGATATCCATTCAAATTGTTGATTGAGGAAGCCCTCACGTAACAAAGGAACAAGATGGTGGATAGTTTCATGCAAATCCTTCGACGACTACCAACAGGCGATGCATATTCTTCGAGTGGAAGCACCGCCCCCTTCAAGGTACAAATAAACTTCAATATTCCTATATTTGAAGGTCAGATAGATGCAGATGCTATAGACAAGCGGTTGAATCTACTAGAAGGGTATTTTTCTATCCATAACTTTTCGAATAGAGAAAAGATTACTTTTGTGCTCCTCAAAGTCGTTCCCCATGTCAAATATTGGTGGGAAAATTTCTGTGAGCAAAATGAAATAGAGGAACCCTCATTATTTACAGTCATGGCCACCTTGGAATCCTTCAAGGATGGTATTAAGGAACAATACAACCCTATCAGAAGTTATGATGACTTGTATACCAAATGGACCACACTACGGAAAGAAAGATACCAAGCAGTGCCAGATTTCACAAATATCTTCCATACCTTGCGCACCAAGTTGGGTATTGAATATTCAGAGTGACATTTGGTGATCAGTATCATGGTGATATACATAGATACATCCAGAACTAAATGGAATTTCTGGACATCTCATCCTTGGGCGCAGCCTACCGATATGTCGTCAAAATTGAGAAGAAGCTCAAACAAAAGACGCGGCAATTTGGGCCTGGGAACCCCTCACAAAAAAATCTAGGAAAGTGTAGCCCCAACCCATAAAACAAAGGATAGAGAAAAGATGGACAGTATTAGGACAACCAGACAAAGACGCAAGAAAATAAGGACACCAGAAAGACAAACAAAGATACCGGGAAGTGGTTCGACTTCCAAAAGAGCCCTTGGCATAACACTGTTGACCGTCACTCAAATCAATCACTAGTGTCCAAAGTGAAAGCCTTTGAATCAGATGCAGGTTCTGGCTCTGAGCTAGAACCAGAATGGGAAAGATGGATCATTGACGTGGAACCCAGTGCCACCATTTCTACCACCAAGCTCCAGCCTAGTGAACAAGACGAACCAGAAGAAGAGAGTGCCTCTTCCATTCACAGATGTGGGTAAAAGGCACCCCGTTGCACTTCATCATTGATAGTGGTAGCCAGAAGAACCTCATCTCATCTAAGGTCTTCAAGAGGATAGCCATGCCGACAATGCCACACCCAAAACCCTACACCATTGAATGGCTCCGCCAAGGTAGTGATCTTCGTGTCAACCAATAGCATCAATAATCGTACAGCATCAAGCCCTTCAAAGATGAGGTATTGTGTGATGTTTCTCCTCTCGAAGTTTGTGATGTTATTTTGGGCCAACCTTATTTATGGAAACGTCATATTGTATATGAGTCTAGGCCTCGTAGTGTTATTATTACTTTGAACAGGAAATTGTACAAGATACTCGAGGCAATCCCACCTAGTGTTATTTCCTTGATCTCTTCTAAGAAATGCAGGAAGGTCATCTCTCAGATGGGGAAGTTTGTCTTCTTTATGATTCTCTCTCAGAATAAGCGATAGATCACAGCCACATCTAAGGTATCTGCGACCGACCTCTCCACACAGTAGAAGCAATTAGATAAGTTCATGGAAGAATACTCGGATATCTTCTTCTCACCTACTGGGGTACCTCTGCACTGCCAGGTCAAGCACACCATCCATCTGACCCTGGACGCACCACTGCCCAATGGGTCAGTCTATCGCCACTCTCTGTTAGAGAATGAGGAGATCAAGTGACAGATCCAAGAACTGCTCCACAAGGGGCACATCTGTCCCATCTCATCACCTTGCAGGAGCCCAATCATGCTGGTATAGAATAAATATGGAACCTAACGACTTTTCATTAATTACCGGGCTCTGAATAAAATCATAGTCAGAAACCAGTACCTGATTCCCCGAATCAACGACCTCCTTGATCAACTCATGGGGGCCAAATACTTCAGTAAGATTGATCTGAAGTCTAGCTACCACCAAGTCCCAATAAAACAAACAAATGTATGGAAGACCACCTTCAAGTCAAAGGAAGGCCTTTTTGAATGGTTGGTCATGCCCTTTGGTTTGACAAATTCTCCAGCCACTTTCATGAGGATGATGGAAGATATCCTGTGACCATTCACCAATAATTTTGTAGTGATGTATCTGGATGACATTCTCATTTACAGCAAGACTTGGGCCAAACACTTGCAGCATATTCAGCAGGTTTTGCACACCCTGCGGCAGCACAAGCTATACGCCAACTTGGAAAAATGCTCCTTCGGCATGGAAAAGGTCCATTACCTGGGCTACATCGTTTATCAGCATGGCATACATGTGGATCCATCCAATATCCAAGTCATCTGTGACTGGCCAACCACAACCACACTCACTAAGCTTTAGAGCTTCTTGGGCCTTGCCAATTTCTATCGCAGGTTTGTGTTGGCATTCTCCCATATTGCATGGGCCCTTATCCAAATAACTAGGGGTGGTGGTAAGGAGAAATTTGTGTGGGGTTGGTGCCAACAATAACCGTTCGATGATTTGAAGTAACGCTTGTTCTCAGCCCCAATACTTTCACTACCAAACCTGCAGCGACCCTTTGAGGTCGATACAAATTCTTCATACTATGTTGTGGGCATCGTTCTCACTCAGCACGGCCACCCCATGGCCTATCATAGTGAGACACTATCACATGTTGTCCATAATTACCCTACTTACGATAAAGAAATGTACTCCATTGTGAAAGACTGTTGCCAGTGAAGACATTACATTCTTGGGAAGGAGACAGTCATCCACACTGATCATAAGCCACTGCAATTCATGCAGACACAAGAAAAATTGCAGAATGAATACCATCAAAAGTGGTCCACATACTTGGAGAAATTCCACCTCAGCATCAAGTATAAAACAGGAAGCACCAAAGGCGTCACTAATTTCCTCAGCATACCTCTAGTCTCGGCACTCACCACGGTGCTAGAATCTTGCGTCCATGAGACCTCTGGATGGCCCCAACTCTATGAGACAAACCCAAACTTCTCCACCACCGACCAAATGTTGGATGCAAATGAAGTTGTCGATAATTTCCATCTTCATGATGGGTTGTTGTGTTGTCTGGGCCATATCTGTGTTCCATCAAGCGAGCGAGCGAAGATGATCTGGGAAGACCACTACAATCGGGTGGTAGGACACTTCAACGTCGAAAATATAGTGGCAATGTTACAGAAACATTTCTACTGGTTGAAACTTCGACAGGAGGTCAGCAAGTATATCAGGTCCTTCACTGCCTATGCTATTGCCAAACTGACCACTAAGAAACAGGGCATGTAATCCCCTCTTCCTACTCCTGACAAGCCATGGGAAACCATATCAATGGACTACATGTCGGGCCTCCCATCCACCAAGTGGGGAAATGACTTTGTTTTTGTGGTTGTTGATCACTTTTCTAAGATGGCGATTATGGTTTCCTGGAAGAAAAACATCACAGCAGAGGCCACTGCCAAGATATTGTTTGAATGAGTCTAGGTACATTTTGGAATCCCAAAAACCATTGTCTCATATCAGGACAGTTTCTTTCTTAGCACATCCTAGTCGAGCCTCTAGTCACTGCTGGACACCAAGATCACCAAATCCACGGCCTTCCACCCCCAAACAGATGGCCAAACCGACACTATAAATCGAATTATTGTGCATATCCTTCGCATGTATAATTCAAAGCACCCTCGCACATGGGATGAGAGCCATCCCTATTTCCAGCATAGCTACAATCGATCCCTTCATAGCTCAACCCGCCACGGCCCCTTTCAGGTGGGGTTGGGATTCCAACCATTGGGTCCCATAGATGTTGCACTTCCCCTTACGGTCACCTTGACCGACTCATCTCCTGCTCCAACTGAAGCTGACAAAGCCACTTGGTTCATTGAGCAGATCCATCCCATCTGCCAATAGGTTAAGGATATCCTACAGAAGTCCAATGACAAGTACAAGTAGTGCCATGATCAACATCGTGTGCCACATAAGTTTCAGGTGGGCAACAAAGTTTTGTTGCACTTGTATAAAGAATGCCTTATAGGACCCCATCGGAATCTTCTCCCACTCCATTATGGGTCGTACACCATCACCAAGGCCATAGGGGATAATTATTTTGAGCTCAACATTCCTCCTTTCCTTGGCCTGCACCCAGTGTTCAACGTGGATCTCCTTTGCCCTCATTTCCCACCATTATTGGACACCTCATAAGTAGCAGAACAACTAACACCAATAGACCTCAAAACCAACTGCATAAAATAGGTATCTAGTGATCATATTGTGGACACACAGATCAAGGGCATTCGACATCAAAGGATCCAACTTTATCGAGTTGTCAAAGCAGGGCAGCTCTTGCACCAAGGCAAGTGGCTCACCCGAAGCCAAATTTAGCAGAAATTTACTCATCTGATGGGGGAACTCAATGCAATGCAGAAAATTTATTCCTAATGAGGGAGGATTGATCCAGGTCGATATCGGTGGCCACCCACCTTTTCCAACTAGCTCAAAACAGTTTTCTGCAAATTTAGGTAATTTACTATTTTTAGTAGTTTTTTACTTCCAGAGTTGTTCTGAGGCCCTGAACGATTTTTTTGGGAAAATGGGGAGAAATATGATCTTTCCTTCGACATTTCCTCCAAAATGAATCTCCTCGACAATACCTTTCCAACGAGCTATCATACGCCTAAAACGAAGATCGTATGCAAAAGTTACGACCCCGAGAAGTTGATGTACTAACTTACCCAAATGGGGCCCACATGACTTTTGGTGCTTCATCTCCTAGGGTTAGGTTTTTGGATGTCTAAGGTTTTTTGCATTCATGTTTATTTTAAAAAGGCCTTCAGAGCCTCAGTGTAATCATCTTCTTGTGAATGAGAACAACCGTCACATCTCTTCTCAGAGATAAGCTGCCACCATTCCAGCAAGCTTGTTTCTGCTGCATTTTACAGTTTTAGCTTATTTCCTTATTGAATAGAAAACCAGTTTTACTTTATCTCTGTTATTTTTTCTTAAGAACATATTAATAATCTGTAGTAATTTCTTTATGCTCATAAAATTTGGATCAATGCGTGATCATGTTTTAGCTTCATTTTACTTTATGCAATCATGTTCCCTTCAATGTCTATTGGAACATCTTGAATTATAATCATAGTTGGAGACATCATTTCCCTCAATACTATGGAAAAATTAACATCAAATAGACTAGAATATGTGACTTTGGTTGTTGGATGTGAAGGATTTATGTCTCTAGGGATATTGTTATAAATATTGTTAAATCTTTTGTTACAATAAAAAAGAAACTCATTAGCTCTCTTATTCAATGAGCCAAATCCAGTAAGTTAGTATAGATTGTCTCTTTTTCCACCCCACTGTCTCATAAAAGGAAATTCTAAATCCTAGCAACTATCAATTCAAGGAATGGGAAGTTCTCTAAACCATTTTCTAATGTCTCCCTCTAAATTTTGGACAAAACGTCTTAGGAAGACATCATCATTCTCCACAAACAGGGTTTTTGTGAATTATTGAAAGGAATCTATGTATTCTTCAGTGAAATGGGTCTTTTCTCCATCATATTTAGTTAAATGATTTAAGTAATTATCAAGGAGATCATGGACATGTTGGGGTAAATTCAATGGGCCATATCTAGCAGTGACCCAAGGGTTTAAAGGTGGTTGGGGAGGTTGGTTTCCACCTGATATTCCTCCACCTAAGAAAACCATAAGGTTTTGTAGGATTAGACTATTAGCTTCAAAGGATAGAGGAGCCAATGGATATTTCAAGAAGGTTTGTAAGGAAGAACTCAGTTGTTGATAGATTTCTAGGGGGCAATATTGTATATCTATCAAAGGTTCGAGGGGAAACTTTGAAGAATACTGGACATCTATAGGAATATCAATTATATCTACAGATTCAACACTTCTTTGAGCAATAGAAGGGGATGTTTCTAAATTAGGTTACCTTAAGAAGAAGATATCTAGCACTCTCTGACGTTTCTCTAGGTCATGATATTTTCTAGATCTAAGTATACTGGAGCATGCTTAGGATCAAGGTTACTTCTGGTGTGTCTTCTAATGGAGGCCATATTTTCCTTCTGTGGAGTTTCTGGGTGAAATGTTAGCAACCATATGTCTAAGGCTTGTTCACCATCAAGGATCAGAGCCAACCATGTTGTATCCCATGGACATATTTCTTCAAATTTCATTCCCTGATAGCAATTCCATTTTGTATGTTATCCCTTGAGATGTTCTAGGTTTTCAATGGAATGATGTTGAGGCACCCAAGGGATAAGAATCAGGGTGATTCTTAAAGCCACTCTTGCAATAAGGAAAATTGTGCAAAATTGGGTAAGTTTTTATCTCTCTCTTTCTAAACTCTCGACCCTCAAATAGTCTTAGCTCGGATATTAAAAAATATCAACTCCAAGAGGCATATGTCCATGAGTGTTTCAAAAAGTTTATATTCACAGGTGAGTGGAGTGGTGAATTGGAAGAAAAAGAAGATAAGGATATAAGCAATTGCAGAGAATGAGTAGTATAGCTTATGGAAATAGAATAACATGTCTAGAAATTAAAAATTCAATAGTTCTAACACATATAATAGATCAATAAAACATGATTCAAATAGATAGTGTCATCTTCAGATATTCAAATACATGGATGTACCCTCTGCATATCATTCAAGAATATAAATAAATAGAAAGAAATGGTCATTTGTTAAGATGAAATCACTTATATGCCATAGCTATACACCACACAATTACACTGAATATTTTACATAACATGTTCCTTGATATTTTATTAATGGGTATCTGATACAAGAAGCCAAATGAGGGGGGCATATTTTACAAGAACATGTACAAAAAAATAAAAATTACAGACTAAAACATAACGTAGGGGATGAATATCATGAATCCTACTAACTTTATAATTTGTATATGCATGAGGATTGTGATCAACAACTTTGGTTGTAAGAGGCTCTTAAATTCCCCAAAGTGTCGACCTCTACAAACTAAGTGTCAACCTCTACAAACTAAGTGTTCTCTTTATTTTATCTTCACACTCTTCTTCAAAACTGCTTCTTGATACCATGTATTGCTTCTTGATTTTCATAAAACTGCTACTCCCTTTTTTAGAAAATATCTATACATGGAAAAAATTTATTGCTCAAAAATGTTCTCATCAATTTTTTTTTATTTACTTTTTACTAGACCCTCCTTGTGATGTTTGATTCTCCTTGTCTCCCTGGGAAAAGCTTGAGGAATTGACACATATAATGCCACATTTTCCCATGTGATAATCAATATTTTTCACATTTCTGACCATCTTGTCAAGGTTAACATATCTCTCATATGATGGCTAAGGAAAATGTTTGAACACCCTTCTCAGTTGATGAAAAATATCAAAGTCCCCTACCATCATATCCATGATGTCTTGTCCTAGTAAGACTCGTGTCAACCTATCAAATTGTTTATCATTATTCCTTTTATGATCCAACAATTTTGAGTATCTCTGATGAGAAATAAAATCTCCATGTCCTTCACAAAGAGATGGTATCCCAAGAACAATGAGATCCTTGAAGATTATTTTGAAAGAAGACGCCTCACCTAATATCTCTTGTAACCTACTTTTGACATTATGTAGTTGTCTCCTTTTAGTGAGAATATTCTTGGAATAAATGATGATACTAGTTCTATCCTCAACATTCAAATATTTAAGTTTCTCTCTGGTTCGACTATTTAAGAATTTAATAATGCCATTATCAAGATCAAGCTTATTTTATAGTTTAGATTTTACCCGAACTATATATGTTCTAGCTAATTTTATCAATTCCAATTCATCTCCAATCAGATAAGAATGGACCCAATTGTCAATTATCAGGGATGCTATCTGATCCCAAATCATGTGCTTTGTTTCTTTTAATTATAACTTTTTTGTGGCTCTTCTCTACTTCACTCAAGGATTCATTTTTATCTATTCTTAGAGAACTTCTCTTCTTTTTTCTTGTTCTTCCAGCTCCATAATCTTGGCACTTTTATTCCTCAATTGTGTGTTCAAAGTTCCTAATTCCCTTTCTTTCGCACTGAGATCAACCATTGTCTTAGCTAATCCTTATGTTGGATTCATAGCCTCATCTTGTTCCTTTCCTTTCCTTGATAGTTGATTAAAATGAATTTGTTGATTCTTAAGAAGCTCATTTTATGTTCTCAACATTTCAATTTCTCTTTGCAAATGCATATTGTCTTCTTGACACTTCTCTGATTGGAGGAACAATTGTTCCTTTTCCTCATGACCATCGTGGAGTTATGGTTTTTGCACATGATGTCCTTTAGTCATATTCAACCTCTTTTTTAGTAACTTTGATGTCAATATATTTTTTCTTCATTAGATATCCTACAACAATGGAATTTTAGGGTCAATACCTAGAGCTATTATCTTTATTTATAGGTCTGCCACCCTTGTCTAATTTGACTTGGTGGTTATTTTTTCCTACCTCGGTTGTTCATGGGTATTGATTGTAATTTCCGTCATATTACTCTAACTAGAAGAGGACTGTAGCACTCCTTGATACAAAATTTCACTTGCTTGCTGATGAAAATCAATCAAATCAGGAGATTAAATACCATCAGTTTTAACCTCAGTTAATTTATAATCTATTGGAGGAAGTGACCCTTTTACTTTTGCTTCTAATAGAGCTATATTAAAAGTACTTGCTTGATGATCTACTGTTATAAATAGCTTGATCTTTGGAGATTCCCCTCCTACCACTGGAGGATACAAATCCCTTTGTGAATCTTTTTATGTGTCTTTATATCCATGTAATGAGAGAGCACAGTCGGTGGATTCCCTGTTTCTCCACCACTCGTGGTTTCTTTTTTGAGTGATCCATCTAACAATAGGGTAGATGGAAAGTATTCAATAGTACGAGGTGGCCCTTCATATTCCTTCTCTCCTAGAGTTATCTATAATAAACTCTTCCCTTTATCCAGTAACTTCGCTAGGCTATTCTCCTCTTCTTCTTCCTCTTCATGATCAAATTATTTAAGCTTCTTTCTCTGATGTGCATATATCTTGTTGGTTGTGGAGCCTGATTATCTTCTTGATTCAGAGGTCTTTGTTTTTAGCCATATTTATACCCCATGAAGTCTTTACACCCCGAAAGAATGTACACTCCTCCATGCGGGCGAGTGTAGGGGGGGTTACCCCCCCTGAGGAGTCTGGGGGTAAGCGGGTCCCTGGAGAGGGTTCGGGGGTGAAACCCCCGAAGGAAAAATTGCCTTGTAAATGTATATTGTAATTTCATAGTAAATTTGGACCATTCATTATAAGGTCACATATTTGACTGTAGAAGTTATGTTAGGGTTTTTTCCCCTAGAAGGAAACCCTCTTTTATGAAGGAAATGTATTGTGGCTATGTATCAGTATGAATATTGTATTCTGAGAGACGAGACTGTGAAAGAAAGTAGAGGAAGTTACAACGGGTGTGTTGTAGGTTGTATCCCTTCATTTGCTGGATAATAATAAAGGAAGGACCTAGCAATTTCTCTGGTGGATGTAGCCCACACTAGGTGAACCATGTATATCTGTGTCTCTATTGTATTGTGTATCTTCTGTGTTTTATTTCTTCATTTGTTTTATTTTATTTCTCTGTGATCCTGTTTTTCTAACATATCTTTCGTCCTGATTGAGAATATGACAGTGGGAAATTTAGGATTTTAGGATTTTAGCGTGTGGAACTAAGCTAGCCTAATATGATAGTGTCATTGATCTAGGGGACTCTTTTTCCAAGATCTCTCTAACTTATTCCCATGATTCTAGGTTAGCAGTTATTTCTATCATCCCTTTTGATTCATGCTTATAAGTGGACTTCCTAGCAGTAATCACACCATGAGGGTCATAAACCCAACTATTTCCTTTTTCAAAGTCAAATTCTTTTAACATTTCTTCAACTTTAGCAAAAGCTATCCTTTTGTGTACCAGGATATGGGAAACATCTTATGGAGGTGTAAAGGTGACTTATTTTCTATGTTGAGAAAATAGGAAGTGGTCAGTTATTAACCTCTGCCTGATATATTCCAAATCCATTAGATTGTTCTTCTCTGCTTGTTAACTTGGATGTGCTTCTTTATTCTTTTTTGGTATCTAAGAATATAAAGAGTCTGCATTTGATATTACATGAAGCAGAAATTGACTATGAATTTTCATTACTTGACTCAACTATTGAAAATAAAAACACATTTTTGTCGGAACCAAAGTTTTGCAAAATAAACTAAATGTTATCAATTAGAATGACGTTGGTGAAGAACCAATCTATCAACTAAAAACTAACTTACATTACCATTATGGAGGGAATCGCTTTCCTTTGAAGACTCAAGTTTAACCCCCTACTTTTGTGGAATAACTCCACATTTTTATGCACATTTTGTTCATAAAGTAGTCGAGAGGTAGCCACTAGTTGGGTCAACCAGCTCCTTACAGCAATCTTTATTTATTTACTTCAAAGACCGACTCGACTCTGACTCAAACTCAACTGGAGACTCGGCTTCTATCCTTCATGCATTTCCTTATACATAAAACTCCTTATTACATTGACATACGTTTTACAGCCATGACTCCATCAATGGTGTTAAAACTCAATACATTATACTACTTAGCTCGTCTTGTCCATAGTCTAACATATAAAACAATGTGAAGTTGACCTAAGATCTTTCTTACATTATCTATATATTTAGAAAACCATGACTGAGAACTTGAAAAATATAAAGAAATAGTCTCCAAACTCCCACAGACATCGTATGCATGCCCACTCTCAATCTGTTGGTTGCTGAGCCTAGTGGTCTTTCTTCTAGAAAATTAGTGGTCGACTTGGCATCTTTGGTTAACTTTTCTGTAAGAAACAGCTTAGTTTTTTTATAGACTTGGGTCAACACTCATTAATCGGAAGTTGGATTATCTTCAAGCACCCACTAGTCCCTCAATCCTTAGTCTACTTATTATGTCAAAGGAGTATATTTATTGGAAATGGTTACATTTAATTATTGTTTAATCATAAATTTAAATCATATGATTATCAATTGAAGATTTGAAGATGTTGGAATATTTTTTGTACTTCCAAATCAATGAATGAAATCTCATGTTAATAACTTTTTTGCATTTTTGAGAACTTCAATTAACCTGTTTACTTTTTAACATTTACTTAATGTGATTAAAAAATCATTGTGTGACCATCTAATTGCCAGATTCAAATGATTAGCAAACTTAATTCCAATCCTTTCTTATTCTCCATTCTTGACTAGCCTAATGTGAATTCCTTAGATTATTTACTGAACCAAATTTTTTTATGAATCTGATGTAAATTAGAATTTTTTTTAACTAAACACCGAATTTTTACTGAGTTGAAAATTTTACCAGCAGAAACCTTTCGCCGTTCAACCACGAGTTTGTGGCTCTGCTAAAGTGCTAGTTTATAACCAGTCGACTTCCTCTTGCAATATTTCGATAATCAACAAACCTCCCAAGTACTCCTAACACACTTCTGCCAAACCACCCAAGTAATTCCACATACAACATCTGTTGTTCACGCCTTTTCTTTCACATACAACATCTGTTATTCACGCCTTTTCTCTTTCAATACATGTTTCCCTCAGTTAGGTCGAATTTTATGAAGTGGCTTTCATCTTCCAAACAGTCTACAAAATTTGGCCGAATTAATCAGAGAGTTCCATCCACACGTGTCGTTATGTACTCGATTCTCTTGGCGACATTGGAATTTGCTTCTGCCAGATCCTTCTTCACTGACACAGGCCCACTGAGTTTGGTTCTATCGTTGTTGATTTTCCATCCATTAAATTTGCATGAGGTGATCACGTTGAGGATTTATTGGAGGTTCTATTGAAATTGGTTCATGTAAAGCCGTGAGCAGTATAAGCATTCCAACGTATGGGAAGCTTTAGGGTTTAAAAAATACGACATCGCTTTGAAGGGAAGGTATTCAACTCGGACGGTTTGAAATATCAGTTAAACTAAAACAATAGCAACTTTGATGCTGAGACCAGTTCGCATATCATTTCATTATGATGCAAAACTGTACTTGTGACTTTTCTTTGCATAAAAAAACATTTTTTCACCATTGTTTATAACTTTAGTAGGATATAATGCTTATATTTGAGTGGGCCTAATAACTAGAAACATAAGCATATGTTTTCTATTGGGAGGTTATAAATTCAAATAAAAGAGATAGGGTATATATATTTTACTAGATTTTACCAATCAATAAGGATAGTCAACCAAAACAATAATCTCTCCTCAAAATATTCAAAGTCAACATCATCTTTTTCAATGGGCGGTTACAATGTAATTAGGGTATGTATACTTGATTTTACCAATCAATAAAGAGTCAATAAGGGATAGTCAACCAAAACAATAATTTCTCCTCAAAATAGTCAAAGTCAACATCATCTTTTCAGTCGGCGGTTACAATGTAATTCTCTTTAAGAAAAGTTTTCCTCCACTAAGATTTGCACTCCATGCAGCCATAGTAGAACTGCATGCCGCCATAGTAGAAGGAGGCGATTGACGAAATGATAATTTCCGCACAATAGTTAGCTTACTGTAGACTCCAACCCAAGCACATATTTTATAGTGTTAGTCGGCCAATCCCAACTCCTCCATCGACCAGTCCGAACAACTTTTGTTGTATTTCAGTATTGTCTCTGGTCCATCGTCCTCGTTTCTCCTAGGCAGTAGCATCAATAGCATACTATCTCCATAAGCATAATTTAATTCTTCCATTTATAACATCGCAACAATATTATAAATCAATCGACGAGCATATGCCCACGGGTAATTTTATTTCTTTATTCTAGACAAAGTATGGATTACAACAGTTTGTATCCTTTGTATTGCAGCTCAAGAATATATTTTGTCACGAAAAATCAACAAAGAATAGCGTCCACAAGCACCCATTAAAAAAAATGTTTCACGCACATCAGCTAACAAATTTACTAATAATTTCTTCAATATATCAGATTACATATTCGTCGTCTCTCTCTTTGCTTCTACAGGATTATTCTGTGTGGAAATGTTTCACGCACATCAGTTAACAAATATACTAATAATTTCTTCGATATATCAGATCACATACTCTTCGTTTCTCTCTTTGATCACATATTCTTCGTGTCTCTCTTTGCTTCTGCAGGATTATTCTGTGTGGCTCTCATCCATGAGGGAAAAGTCCAAAGTGCACTCCAATATCCTCTACAATGAAATCTTCTTCGAGCATCTCAAATAATTCCACAATCATCTCAAGTAAATTTCTCCTAATTCAAGTCATGTGGCAACATAACAATCTCAAATAATTCCACAATCATCTCTAAATTTTTCCTAATTCAAGTCATGTGGCAACATAACAAAAGTGTTGTAATATAGGGATTTTCTCCTAATTCAAGTCATGTGGCAACATAACAATCTCAAATAATTCCACAATCATCTCAAGTAAATTTCTCCTAATTCATGTCCTGTGGCAACATAACAAAAGTGTTGTAATATAGGGATTAGAAGCAAACATTCAAGGAGATACTACATCATGAAATATATCAAGAACATACACAACCCAACAAAGAGGAGATAATTTTGAAACATATCAAGAACATACACAACCCAATAAAGAGGATATGCATCTGATTCTTTATTCTGATTCTTTATTCTGTCTTCATGGGTATTTGTACAATAGAAACATAGTTGGAATGATTGTATAACTCCAACTAATCATTGGTTATATTCTCTTTATACATTTATTACATATATTCTTATACATTATATGTTAATGTATGATGACATTTACATGACCTAGAAGGCCTCTCAACCATCTCTTATGGGTACTTATACCATTCCCCACTATCTCTTACGATGGATGTTGCTCCTATCTAGATGATCTCTTTCGCTACTAGCTTCATTGATCCTTGGGTGGTTCCTAACCTTACGGACATAGAATATTACGGAGCTTGCATGCCTTTATCACGTGTTGAGATCGCTTATCAAGAAATCAAGCTAGCCTCTGCTAACCCTATGTCAAATCTCTGACAAGATGTGCTGATTGATCAGTATACCAAACCCATTTGGGTTATCACTCCTCCTTCCACTCCACATGACTTCCTTGATTTTCATATGCCTTCTTACAAGGCCATCATAGAAGCCATGAATTCCATCGATACTCCATTGGATGCCATGCACCATCGTGTGCCATTCCTCCCTGAGTTGGAGCGCTTGGAGGAACACATCAAAAATCCTATTTTTTCCGATAATGTTCCATGGTACCAATCTCCCATCATGATTCAAGATGTCTTTTCAAAAGGAAATTTGGCCAATATTTCGAAAACCATCTCCATTGATATTTCAATGAAATCATGGAAAACATCCCGATAGGTGAAGAATGATAAATTGCGAAGGATAGAGAAATGCAGAGAGAAAAGAATAGTATATTCAAATGTATGAAGAAGTACAGAACTCAGAAGATCACTCTTACAATGTAAGATGGTTGAGCTGTATATGCTCAAGCAAGACAAAAATAGAAAGTACAACTGTCCAGTACAGCTGGCAGTGTACGGTCATACTGTTGAGGGTACAATATATTTAACACTCCCTCTTAGACTCAACAGTTACAATCAACAGCACTGACTATGCCTGGAAGTAAAAAACTGACTTTCCTAGTGGCTTGGTGAAAATATCAGCAAGTTGATCTCTAGAACCACAAAATTGTAGTGCAATGTCCCCATTATTGACTAGCTCGCGTATGAAATGAAACCGAGTGTCAATGTGTTTACTTTTCTTGTGGAACACATGGTTCTTGGATAATGCAATTGCTGATGTGTTGTCACGAAATATAGGAGTTGGATCCTTCTCTGTTTGTGACATGTCTTTCAATAATCTTCTCATCCATACTACTTGACAAGAAGCTGAGGTAGCAGCTACATACTCTGCCTCTGCAGAAGATATGGATACAATTGGTTGTTTCTTCGATGCCCATGAAATCAGGTTCGTGCCCAGTTGAAAAACATATCCAGATGTGCTTTTCTGGTCATCTAGGTTGCCTGCAAAGTCACTATCTTTGTAACCAAAGAGTTGATTACTATCAGATTTAGTGTACCATAAACCGAAATTGAGAGTTCCTGCAACGTATCTCAAAATTCGTTTTGCCATTTTCCAGTGTGAATCCTTGGGTGATTCCATGAATCTGGAAACAAGACTAGCT
>ML776670.1:520248-570151 GCA_009831015.1 Picea engelmannii | reverse complement strand
CGGTCAAGGTGACGTCGGGATTTCGCATGTGAAAAAACCTCCTGTGCGCTCCACACGACTAATCGTCGTGCAACTTCTTGTTGATCTAACGGCTGTCGGGCCTGTGTTCAAGATCTGACGGCTGAAATTCTTTCGCCTGTTCCACGCTTTCTTGTTCCCTTCTGAACTGGTTTTCCGCCTCGAATTCGTACGCAGGACGAATCTTATGGCCTCACTGGTTGTTCCTTACGTGTTTGACGCGATCTTTGATGAATTTGACAGTATTCCTCCTGTGGAAGAAAAGATTCGTGAATCTTTCAAAAATTTGAAAGAAGTTCACGAATTCTTCATTATCTGCTACAATCTTTGACAGATTTGAGCGATTTCTTGAAATCTTTAAACGATTCTGCCTTTCTCATGAATCTTTAACAATTTTGAGTGTTTTCTTCGAGTTCTTTAAGAGAACTTCCGTTCTGCAACTCTTCTGCGTCAATCTTTGACGGTTCTTTGAAAAACTGTGCAGGTTTCTTTAAAGTTTCTTCTCCTGCTATCTCTGCTTCCTCCGCAAGCTTCTTACGGCAATCTTTAAAGAGTATTGCAGATAGCTTTCCAAACCTTGTGAAAAGTCTGTGACGCGTGCTCTCAAGATCCGTGAGGCTCTATGCTTGTGAGGATCGAGTTGCTCTCCCGACTGTGTGAAGAGGCTTACTGCTGAAGCTTTGATACCATGATAAATTGTGAAGGACAGAGAAATGCAGAGAGAAAAGAATAGTATATTCAAATGTATGAAGAAGTACAGAAATCAGAAGATCACTCTTACAATGTAAGATGGTTGAGCTATATATGCTCAAGCAAGACAAAAATAGAAAGTACAACTGTCCAGTACAGCTGGCAGTGTACGGTCATACTGTTGAGGGTACAATATATTTAACAAAGAATGTTCTCCTGAAGAAATTAAATTGTATACTGCCCTATTTAAATAATTATGTGATGTGTTTGCCTGGTCTTACGAAGAAATGCCCATCATTGATACTATAATTATTGAGCATGAGATCAAAATGTACCCTAGAGCCAATCTTGCGTGTTAGACGCTCTAGCAAGTCAACCCCAAAAACGTTTTTTCCATCAAGTCAACCCCAAAAACGTGTTAGACGCTCTAGCAAGTAAACCCCAAAAACGTTTTTTCCATCAAGTCAACCCCAAAAACGTTGGTTCCATCAAGATAGAGGTCAAAAAACTTATTCATGTTGGATTTATCTATCTGGTTTCCTTGACTGAATGGGTATCTAATCATGTTCCATTGTGAAGAAATAGGGTATCATTCGAGTTTGCATAGATTATAGGGATTTGAACCAAGCTTGTACTAAAGACAACTATTCAACCCCTTTCATTGATTAGATTATAAATGAATACATGGGCAGTGAAATATTTTCCTTGATGGATGGTTTCTCCGACTATAATCAAATCCAAATCAAACTAGAAGATCAACACAAGACTTCCTTCATTTGTCCTTGGGGCACATTTTAAGACTTCCTTCATTTGTCCTTGGGGCACATTTTCTTACAAGAAGCTGCCTTTTTCTCCCAAAAATGTTGGTGCCACGTTCAAGCAATCCATGTGATATGATTTTCATGACATCAAATATATTGTAAAGGCATATTTAGATTATTTAGCATCTCGATATCAATTATGTACAGATCATCCTCTCCATTTGCGAGTCATTTTTGAGTGATGTCGACACTACAATATTCATTTGAACCCACATAAATGCAAATTTTGTGTGGTTTTGGGGAATTTGATAAGATTTATCATGTCCAAGTATGGGATCGTGGTTGATCCCTTAAAAGTTGAGGTGATAGTTCAATTGAATCCTCCTCACACTATCCACCAACTTCAAATTTTGCAAGGGAAGGAGAACTTTTTGCATAGATTCATTGACAATTATGCTGAGATAACAAAAGGTTTTATGTGTTTGTTGAGAAAATATATGCCTTTTTTTTTTTTTTTGACGACCCGGCCCAATTCTCATTTGATGCCTTGAAATAAGCCTTGATGTCGACTCCTTTGTTGAGCCCTCCTAATTACGGTCGAGACATTTTTCTCTATCTTGCAGCTTTTGAATCCACCATCGACATGACACTTGTCCAAGAAGATAGTGCCTAGAAAGAACATGTGATCTACTATCTCAGCAAAGGTCTTTCTGGTCCCAAGCTTCGAGACTCGCATGTCGAAACGTTGGCCTTGGCAACTGTCCAACGTTTGTGTCATTACATACTATTAAGGAAAATTATTGTTATTACCGACTCCAATCTAATGAGACACATCTTGAGTCATCAAATAATTGGGGGAAAATACTCAAAGTGGATCATCATTCTACAAGATTTTGACTCCGAGTTCGTTTATGCCAAATCTAAGAAATCCTTGGTTTTCGTTGAATTATTGTCCGATCTTCCCCAAGTTGATATAGAACCCGTGGTTAGAAATCCATCTACTAATGAATTTTTATTTCTCACTGACTCATTTTATCCATGGTATGGAGATGTTCCGATATATCTCCAAACCTAATGTTGTCCTCCTTGGTTCTCCAGCGATGAGTGCCGGTGTCTACGCCACCATGATAGACAATAGCTCATCATTGATGACACTCTTTATCGTTGTGGGGTCGATTTGATTTTGTGTCGATGCCTTATTCACAAATAAGCTAAGTGACTTTTGAATGATTTCCGTGCTGGAGCATATGGCAATCATATTTCTAGTCTTGTCACTACCCATAAAATTTTATGCGTAGGATACGTTTGGCCCACAATATTCAGTTTGGACTCACAGTTAGTGGTATTCCAGTTGAATCACACGTATCAAGTTAGAATTCCCACGTTACTATGTAAGGGTTTAAGGGTTTTTCTCCTATAAAGGTATTTTGATTACATTGTCGAATATCAAAACATTCTGCAGGAATCTAACACATTCGCCGACTCATTGGCTAACTATGTGTTGGACTGGCATCTGCGACATTCATAAGTATGGACTTACATAAACCTCTTTTTATTTACATACATTACAAAATCCAAAAATATTATATATTCCAAAATAATTATAAAATATAAAATATAATATATATATATATATATATATATATTTTGAATATATATATATATATTGAGATCTCACTATGTCATTTAACCGTGAGTTTAGTATCACTACATGTGTTTTACAGGACTTGGTGACACTTTTTGTATCATAGTGACATCCAATAAAATTAAGGTATGTGTTTTATACTGGCATATAGGATAGGTTTTCCCCTATAACTCCATCTACATTATTGACCATCCATACTGCCGCAACAAATCCTTAGGTTTGACCCTGTGAGGTTGCAACATTAACCAATCCTTTATTGCACATCGTAACTTAAGCGATAGGGCCTACCCTTCATGGGAACCCTATTTATCACCTTGATTTCCATCTGGTGCCCATACTACAATTACTTATGGGCATGGGAACCATCATTTAGACCCGCCATGTCTCGAAGTTTAACCTCATTTTATCTTCTTCACCTATATTATGGCCATGTCCCAAAAGGTTTCCCATCATTATTAAGTTACTTCAAAGATGCCTATGCACTTGTTGTTTATATCTTGGTTTCCACTAATATTTTGTTGGTTCCTTTTATCCTACTTACCGTTATTGCAGTCATGCATGACATCTTTCCTTTTTCTTTAGCCTACTACCGTTTTGTAACCAATACCTCTAGAGAAAACATTTCTATTAGTGGACTCCACTTTCCAAGTACTCTTTTGCATTCACTTTTCTTAGGTCAGTTCATCATCTTGGAACATATATGCATATTGTTCAACCACTCATTTTCTCCAAAAGAGCAAACTTTTACCTCTTTTTTGGCCTGTAAAACCTATACAAAAAATACACTTCTAAGCAACCTTTTACCTCTTTTTCGAGCTTGTAAAAATTGAATAAAAAAAACACTATTGCGTACATTTTTATCTCTCTTTAAAAATCATTAAAATATGAAAGAGACAAACAAACAAAATTAAAAAAGAGAAAAGTGGGAACAATATTATTTATTTTTCAAAATGTGTCAGTCGTCAGTTGTGTCACCCTTGAACATGGCACCTATATGTTTCAGTGTCCTACAGTCGTCTTATAGCTTGACTACAATTTGTACCATTGTTTTGAGTCTCGATACTCCTCTGACTGGTTAATCTTCCAGACATTATGGAGAGTAATTCAATTCCTCCTACATCATCGCACTATACCAAGTGGTTCTCTTTGAGCCATGCTTCCCAGTTCATCATGAGTCATGATTATATTTTCAAGGGAAGTAAGCCTGATTCGGCCATCTATTGTATTTTTGACCATCTATGTTGGCCATCCTTGTGTCAAATTTACTTAGTAATACTCTCTCTTCAACACATCCTTCAGTGTTTTGTTTCATGTCAATTGATGGGGGATACATTAAGTCTCTCCTTCAACAAATCTCTTCATGTCGATTTCATCATGTTATCTAAGATAGATATATAGAAAACAACTCGTACCTTGGAGCTTGCAGTCATTAATGGAAAGTTTCCTCACAATCGATAGTGGTTTTACAACATTGACTCTTGATCGATCGATTCTATGAGTGTTCGACATCATATCATTTATTCACACTCGTTAGATATTACTAGTTACCTTGGGGCCCTTTTCATTATTGGTGGGTCCCCTTATGTATGTTAACAATATACCTCAATGACCGGTAATCATATCATATCTACCATTCTTGACATCATATCATTTATTTGCATGATGTATATTTGTACCATCGAGGTTTGGGACAAATACTGATGCAAGAGCATCGTCAACAAGTACACGTGGCAGGACAAATCAGTGCCTAAGAGAAAATCCGGAGTCTCGAACGCTAGCTAGTACTGCAAATATTTTGAAGCGATAGAAAACAAAAGAGGAAAGATCACACGCGTGGAGACAAAATGAGCATGCATGACTTGGGAGATTAACCCTAGTCTCAATGTAACCGCAATTAGATAGCAGTTAGTTTGTTCCTTTTGTATAAAGAGATATTTTGTACGCCCAAAAGTGGGGTTACGCAAATTATGAGCAAGTAGGAATTTATGAACAACAGTTGTTGCTTTGATTTTAGCTGTAACCATTTTCTTGATTTTGAATGAATATAACAGAGGAAAATTGATTCAATGAATGGTGTGAATATTGTTTCCAATTTCCCTATTATTGTTGTTAATCTTTTCAAGAATGAATGAATCTTGCTACGAGTGTATGTAGTTTTGAAATGCTTGCATAAGAATTTAAAATCAATTTTCTTTGTGAGTCGGTGCAAGGTGTGCACATAGTCCGCAAGGAGTGCATTGACAAGGTCTGTTTTGACTCGTAAATCTTAGGAGAAATAGCATAAGACTTTCTTTGCAGGAAGAGTAAAGCGACTGCCGCAAGGAGTGCACAGTCGTCGCAAGAACTTGAATCTTGTGTAAATATATGTTGCAAAGAGTGCACAAACCTAGAATTCGAAGAAGAGTCAAAGCGACTCTGTAAAGAAGTCGAAGGACAAGAGCAGAAGAATGCCAGGAAGGTGAGAAAGGATTCTTTTCAAGAATATTTGGATCTGAGTTTGACGAATTTCCCAGAAAAGAAAGAAGTGGTTGCAAGATATAAATATTTGGAGAGATCAAGCTCAGGAGGAGTATCACTTTCCAAGAAGCGCTAACGAGATCCAAGAAATGGACTCGCGGGAAGGTTAAAGGTTGAAGTCTTTAAATCTTTTCGAAAATCTTCTAAATCTGAAGAAAGATTTAACTCAGAGGGAATATCTGAACTATTTGATCAACGTCCAGACAATGAGGAGCAAGCGCAAAGGAGGAAAGATCTCAACCATTCGATCTGAACGCCAGAGAAAATATCGCAGTTGTTAGATATGAGATTCATATCCGGAGAAAGGATCTTAGTTGTTCGATATGCGCGCAAAAGGATCGTAGCCATCGGATTAAGGTAAAGTGCACTAACCTTAAAGTTTTGAAAGTGTACAGGAGAATCAGACTTACGAAACTTTGAAATCATTGGAGCCGTCCATTTTCAAGGAAGACACGTGGCGAGAGATCATCATTTCGCTGACTCGCAGGGTGGAAATATCAAAGAATAGAGTTGTGAGAATTTGTGAAACATGAAATCACGAAAAGATCACAATCGCTGATCGTTCTGAAATCATCGGGGCCGTCCATCATCAAGGTAGACACGTGGCAGTAGCTCAGCATTTCACTGACTCGTGACTCAAAGGAGTCAAAGGTTGAGTCGTGAGAACTCATGAAATGCTAAATCGCAACATGATTTGAGTCGTTGATCAAAAGGAGGATCTGAACCATCAATCCAATGCCATCGCAATTTCGGCTATCGGGAGAACGGAGGCAAGGAGACTTCCAAAGTCACGATATGTGAAACGTTGATTTGATCGCAGTCATCGATCAAAGAAAGATATGGACCGTAGATCTGAGGTCATCGTGATTTTGGCTATCGGGGGAACGGAGGTAGAAACACTCCCAGAGTCGCGAAACGTGAAATCGTGACACGTCTTTCGATTAGGCGACTGGTCACAGCCTTGGTCACATAAAGGGAGGGGTTTAACCAGGAGAGCTAGCGCCTAAATATGCTAAATCTTAAAGGTGTTAAGGATAAATTCATGGGTTCCATATAAACTGTGTTTTAAGGGAAAGAGTGCTTGCTAAGTGGAATTGATGTTTTTGAGGGGCTGGAGAGTTAGTTAGAATCAGCTTCTTGATCGATCCTAGACTAGGAGGCCGCACAACCCTTAGGATATAAGGGGGGTCTGCATCAAAGACCTTGGGTTTGGGGGTCTTATACTGATATAAGATACCCCTCCCAAGTTGCGATGGAGTATATACCTTATGAATTTGATATATACTATGGCATATATCCACATTGTATCTACTCGTGGCTATGATCTTTTTTTGACATGGATCCATAGTGTATTTTTTGTGGCCATGCTCTTGCATTTCATGTCATGGATCCACAATGTACTTTTTGCAGCCATTCTTTGTCTATCGTGTACCAAGCATAGGTATGCATGAATAAAGGATGATGTATACATACATATGGTTGACGATTTATTTTAGGTACTCATTGGGTCCTTATTCTTCAGCTCACTCCTTGACCTCTCTCATGTCTACAGTGTTACAATATTTATAATGTGTTCTGGCCATCAGCTCCTCTTCTGACCTCACACATTAGGGAACATCTGTTTCAACTATAGTTTTCACCCTTAAACTTAGAGGAAGACATGCCAAAAAAGACACAACCATTTTTCCTAAGAATTAATCATTTTTTAAGGAAGTTGCTCTTCTCATAACTAGCAATCTGTGACGTTCCAATTCGATGCAATTTCGATACGCTCGAGGAAAATCTCCAACGATTCTAGTTGAGGATCTTTGATACATTCGAGGAAATCAAATATAGATGATATGTCAACTCATCCCACTCAATAACTCTAAGTCACTTAGAGTTATGGATCAGTTATGGAGGCATAGCCATCTCCTTCCATCACTCTATGAAAAGAAAGGCACTCTATGGTAGAAGAGAGAGAACTAAGAGTAAAGTTATGTTGTTGAAACAAAGAGAAGATTCATCAACCATCCACTTTCATGAAATTCAGCCTTAACTTTAGAGAGGTCCAAGGAGGAGTTGGAGCCAAGGGTTCCAGGGAGAATTGCATTGAGACTCAAGGCTTATGGTAAAATCTATGTATTGTTCTCTACTTTTGATTAATATAGATCAATATTGTTTCCCCCTTTTAATTCTTGCTTAATCAATTATTATGTCTTGTTTATGAAATTTTAGACTCTCCTTGAGTAGATTAAAATAGATCTAGTTCAAAATTTATTTCCTTTAGCTTGGATATATTAGAGAAAGGTGTTTCTTGTCTTTTGTGTGTAGGTGAAAGGGTTATAAAGAGCTAGAGTGGGATCTCGAGAGATGCATCATACAAGGACATGTGAGGACAAGCTTCATAAATAAGGTTTGCTTTCGTTCCATTCGTATAGCATAATAAGATCATTTTATTGATCTGGGGTGTAAATTGTTGTTTTCTATCCCTTTGTCTGTCTTGGATCAAGGTCCAAGGGAGCTTTGGTTAGTCTAATGATCAGAATCCTCTGTAATAGGGTCATATCTCCTTTTGTACTCATAGGCTCAGCTCGGGGGTGGCCTATAGTTGAGAGATAATGAATAGCAATTTGTATGACTGGGAGGTTCATCCTTCATACACAACCAGTTGGTTAATTGTTAACAGATAAGTGTTCTGTTGTGTTACTATGTTTATTTCGCTGTGAAAATGGTTTATATGAATGTTGTGTGTTTGTTGTTTTTTTGAACAATTGCATTCATGTTTTAATATATTGTTTTATATGCATTTAGAAATGTGGTATCATTCAAATAGTTAAATTTGTATGTGATCTATAGATGGTAACATAAGGGAAATTAATTAACAGTAAACATTAATGATTTAATGTGTGTTTTCACACATAATGTTCCTATGTGAGAATGGGGTATGTTACAAATAAGGAGGCCTTTTTAACTCCAATTTCTTAATCTTTGGATCAGGTCACTTCAAGAATAATTAACTCTATTTTCTAGTTCTTTGATTTAGCCTTACAATAGTCTAATTGTAGTAAACTTCATTTTCGGTGGAATAATTTAAGTACATTTAATTGTGTTTTTCAATAGGTTTCTTTCTAAAATTTATTAAAACAACTTATTATTGTTTAATTGGGTTTGTAGAACTTCATTTTATATCTCATTTATGTCAAATTAAGTAGGGTAATCCTTTGATTAGTAGGTTCTTTCGAGTTTTGTTTTGTAACTCTTTTTATTCAATCATTTTGTAGCTTTCCTTTGACTATTTCTTAGTACTTTTCAGACTTTCCATTGATGAAGTATTACTTTCATTCATAGGGTTAACATGTCTCATTATTCACTAGATAGGTGTATTTATGCATTTTAAACACATAGTGCTAAGTACCTTGTCTAAGAAGTATGTCCCTACATTCACAGTGTAAATTTAAAACTAGTGAGTTCAACATCCTTGTTGCAATTCTTTAGCCCATCAATTTGGATGATTTATTGTGTGATGTATCCTATCTTAGTTATGGTTTTGATGATTTCATGCATATCTAATGATGCACTAAACTATGGATCAATAAGTTCAAATTTCAAGAAGATCCCTCACGAACATCTACATGAGAGAAATGTGGAATTGTGTCCCCTCATCAACCTCCAAGGATTTTCATTCCTTAAATCACCCAAGTCACCAAATCCAAAATCATGTCCACTTGAATTAATGATTGAGAAAGAATAATATAGAATGGGATTTGATCCTTTGAACATAGGACCCCGATTATATGGATCTTGAGGACATGCGACCTTCAATAAAGGACTAATTGAAGGGCTGATGAAGGGCTGATTGATGTAATAATTTTTCATAAATAGGAGATAGGGGTTGTCATTAAAAAGTATTGTTTATCTCTAGAGAATTAGTAACCCTTATAGAGCTAAAGAATTGAAAATATTTGAAGATGTATTGTTCTTATAAATTATTGTTCTAATGCAAAAAATTTACTTCCAAATTTCTTACTTTTGGTAGTATTTTTAGGTTTCATGTAAAAGACTTGGGTAGGGCCCACTCAAGTATGAACAAGAAACCTATCTTTCCCATTATATTTCATTTTTTTAGCTATGTTTAGTCCATATTGTTTCCATTTCATTTTATGAATTATTTTATGCAACTAGTCTTGATTTCCTATATTAAATTACATCATGTCATTTCAACTAAACTTCATGGTATTATGGAATTGATAAGGATGATTTTTCAACTCACTTTTCTTCATATTTGTAGCAGTTAAATTCAAGAACAATTTAATATATTTTATAGTTATTTGATTCAGCCTTGAAGTAGGTTAGTCGTGGTAGAGTAAACTCTATTTTCAGTATGATAATTTAAGTATGTTTAGTTATGCTTTGAAATAGGTTTCTTTCTACATTGTAGTACAACAACTTAGTCAATTTTACTTGGGTTTTCAACACTTCATTTCAGCTATAATTTATGTGAAATTAAGTAGCATTCTTCTTTGATCATTAGTGTCTTTTAGGTTCTAGTTTGGATATATTTTCATTCAATCATTTTGCATCTTTCCTTTGACTCTTGTTTAGTACCTTTCAACCTTCATTGATGAAGTAGTCCTTGCATCCACAGGGTTAAAATGTCATCTTCTTGAGTAGATAGGTATATATGTATAAGTTTGCACACCTAGTTCATAGTAACTCGTCAAAGAAGTATGTCCTTAAGTTGACAATATAAAGTTACAACTAAGGAGTTCAATATCCTTGTTGCAATTCTTTGGACCATCACTTTTTGGCATGGTTGTTTGGGAGGTGCTAAAAATTGCATACATTTTATTATTTTTTCTCAAAAAGAAAAAAAACATCATTAGATTTGTAACATCCCCACTATAATTCCCAGTTTAATTAATGCATAATCTAGATATAAATGTTGTTATGTCCAAGTAATGTAATATATGAAATGTATTTTCTGAATTCTGAATAAATATATTGTAATAATAGTGGTTGGGATATGGATAGAGATGGAGGTCGATTACTCCACAAAAGAGGAGGATGCCTAGAGAGTGTCCAAGAGGGGTCCATAGAGAAATATTTTATGGGTATTAATTCAAACCCACTTTTCTGAATTTTATTATCATTTGGGGAAAAATTATATTTTTTGGTTGAGTGTATGAGAGCCCAATCATTGAATATTTTTCATAGGGTGGGTGTGAGAGTCACATCCCATAGTTTTTGGAGAGCATGGGGATGAAGTAAAATCAACTTCGGGTAGAGTGAGAAGTCAACTATATTGGGAAAGGAGAAGAAATTTGTATGGGCAGTAACAGGAAATGTTTACATGAACAACATGTAGAGAAGAGGAGAGAAGAGCTTGAGAGCTGGAACAATAAGGCAAGGTGAATTATGGAGCATGCTAGAGACTTTTTTTAGCATTTTGGAGTTGGAAATTGAAGATCCATGTTGTCACACCTGAAGAGTGAACTCCAAGGTGAGTTAAACTGTATCAACAAGTGTTTGTTGTTGTTTTTGCTGGTGGTTCTCCTGGCAGTGAGTCCCCTTGAGTTTCTAGCAGAGATATTCCTAGCTACCTGAACCAGAGAGACCCTAATAAACAAATGGGATTCTTGATGGACTGAGAGCAGTGAAGGGGTACATTCTTTGGGCTGGATAGGTCACGAGGAAGATATATGTAGGAAATTTAGGATATATGTAGGAGAAAACCTGTCAGTTGTGTGATATTGAGCTATGAGGGGACTATGAGAGGAACCCTTCATTTTCAGATTCCTATCCCTAACTTAGGGGTGACTTGTTGAGATTTGGAATAATGGGCATATGGTTGGTTGGAATGTCCTTCACAGGAAGTTGGTTGCACAAAATATATTTTAAAGATAAGTGTTTATCTATTTTTCTAAGTTATTTACGAGTGCATGATTGTGCATTTACTCTGTGAATGAGAATGGTTTTATATGTTGTTATAATTTTTTTATCAGTTTCATTCTTCTTGTTTAGAATGTTGTAGTTGCATTTAATTATAGGTATTAGAATCTGATTATAAATGTGAATAAGTCGTAGATGGTAAGCTATAGGAATCTAGTTAGTGGAAGAAAATTTCATTTTATGTGTGTTCCTGCGTATTAATATTCCCTGGTTAACCTGGGGGAAATTACAAGATTGCATGCATTTCACCATTTTTTTCAGGAAAAGAAAAAAACACCATTAGATTTTGTTGGATACCTAATCCTCATGATTATGGTATTTTATCAATATAATTTAGGGAAGATATGAAGATTCATTAATGCATCTTGGAAGATGAAACCAAAGGTCACATCAATTTTATTTACAAATATCTTGTGTTAATGCAATATAGGAAAATGTGGAGTTACTCCCTTCCTTCCCATTTCTGGCCTCACAATGGTATCATATCCTGATCGATTTTAAATCCATGATTTTTCCTCATGAAAAAATGCATGTGTGTCTCTGGATACTCCCTCTATGAGTCTATCTCTCATTATAGAAACATCTATTGTTAATCTATGTCATTCATAGGTGTTAGGGTTTTCTCTCTATTTGGTGTGGATTCCTTTGGCATCAAACATACTATGGGAAACTGGGAGGTGACTAGGGTGATTCAATCATGCACCTTCTATTGTGATTCCTCAACCAATATCTCTCAGACGATCTCTTTGGTTCCACCAGGCTAATTTGAACCCTCAATGTGACCATTTATGTACACTGAAATAGAAACCTCTTCAAGTGTATTCATTCTCTCTTCCCGAATTGGATGGAACACTCCCATATGGCATCGTAGAGTTGTTGGGAAGTGTGTTTTCCTAGTGAAACTCCATGAAATATTCAATCCTCTTTGACCTCGTGGATATAATTCTTGCTTCATTTTACTGATCCCATGAGTGTTCAGGATGGTTGATTGTGTTTAATCGAGAAATCACTAGATGCATTGAGAAGGTGTAGATATTTGTAGGCCTATATTTGACTGGTTAAATCAAGCCCAAACCACTCATCGTGCTTTACACGTCAATCAATATAGTGGATATATGGGAAACATAAAGAACCAAAATATTTTAATACCCTCTGTGTTGGGGAATAAGGTGGAACACAACATGAAACAAAGAACATAGTACTACAGATAATAAAAGAGGGTAAATAATTTCAAAAAAAAGGAAGTGGTGTCTAAAGACACCATTACAACACTTAAACATAGCACAATGTGATCAGAACATCGCAGTGCATATCACACATCTTGATCTGAATGTTCTGTTGCGCGATATCAATTTATATTTATCATGACCTAAGGGGTTTTATTTTATAGTCTCAATATATAACCAACTTCCATAGATTCTGAAAGATCTTGTCCATATATAATTGTCGACAATTAGATTTAACTCCATAAAATCTTTTTTTTTCGATTCGACGTGATAGGACTCAACTCGACTGACTATATTTCCAACTCGTATTCAATTTTTGGGTTGGTCGATCCATCTCCCAACTATATTTGACTGCAAGTCAATTCTCTAACCTACCATAAGGGAGACTACCCAACCAACATGTGTGGTGTGGTGATCAATCACTCAACTAATGGTATCCAAATGAAGGTTGACCTCTCGACCGAATGAACCCAGGAGATGTGTGATGAACCATCAATGCTTGATGTTCCAACAACCCCCCATAAATACACATCTCTGGAGTTTTAGGAGGTGAAATTACATCACTAAAATGCCCCCCATAGTTGTAGCTTCATGAAGCCCAAGCATTATGTGGAGCTTGATAAATTTGGTTTCAACTAAAGGTTTGGCAAAGATATCAACAACTTGATCTTCTATTTTGTAATATTCAAGAGAGACAATGTTCTCATGAACCAACTATCTCAAGTACTAAGCATGGATCTCAACATGCTTCATCTTGCTGTGAGCAACAGGATTGTCAGAAACTTGTATGGCACTTTGATTATCATAATATATTGTAGTTGAGGTCTAAACAGGAAGGCCAAATTATCCAAAAAATTGGTGAATCCAAACTTCTTCAGTACATTCTTGAACGACGCCACGATATTCTACTTTTGTAGTCGACAAGGAGACTACCTTTTCTTTCTTTCACCACAACACCAAAGGTCTAGTGCTATAGAGAAAAAAATACCTAGAAGTGGAATTCCGATCAACATCGTCGCTAGCCCAATTAGAGTCAGTGAAGCCAACTAGAGAATATAAACTACGACAATAGTTTATACCAAAATGAGTGGTACCCTTCAGATAATGAACAATTCATTTGAATTTTTTCCAGTGGCTTTCTCTAGGTTCTGCAAGAACCGAGAAACCACACTAACAACAAAATAAATGTCAGGTCAACTATCAGTAGGATAAGTAAGGTTGTTGACCAATTTTTGATAAAGCATAGCATCAACAGTGGGGCTTTGACAGGTTTTAGTAAGATTTACTCTAGACTGAAAGGGAGTGGCACGAGGCTTCCAATAAACCATCTTAAAATGTTTCAACAGATCCATTACATATTTAGACTGAGAAATAAAAAAACCATCACGATGTGGTAATACCTGAAGACCCAAAAAATAATGGAGAGTTCCAAGATATGTCATATCAAAGGAGTAAACAAGTTGTTTCTTTAATCTAAATATGAGAGAATTATTGTTTCCAGTAATGAGTAAGTCATCTACGTATGCAATAATAATTAGAGTGTCTCTATTGGAATGGAGAACATACAAGTTGTGATCAGATTCAAACCATTTGAAGCCAAGTCTAAGAAAGAAACTATTGATCTTAACATACCAGGATCAGGGAACCTGCTTCAAACAATAAAGTGACTTCTTGAGTCGACATACCAAATTGGAATCTGGCACAAAACTAGGTGGTTGTTCCATGTACATTTCTTCAGACAGATCTCTTTGAAGAAAAGAATTCTTCACATCGTTTTGATGGATTTTTCATCAAAAACATGCAGCAAGGGAAAAAAGCATGAGAACAGAGTTCATCTTTGTAATAGGGGAGAAGGTTTTAGTGTATTCAATGCCTTCTTGTTGAGAAAATCCCTTCACAATGAGGAAGGATTTATGTCTCTCAAAAACACCTTAATACGTCAATTTGGTCTTGTAGACCCATCTACACTTGACAATGTTATTTCCCTGCAGTCGGGGAACCAGGTCCCAAGTATAATTATTCGACAAAGAATCAATTTTAGTTTTCATTTCCTTCTCCCATTCAAATTAGACTTCAACATCTGAGTAGGTAATAGGGTCAGAGGTTTCAAGGAAAAAAGTCATCAAGGAAACATTGGCATGTTTCTTCTAAATTCGAGTCTGAAACCTGTAGGAGACATATTTGGAATTAGTTCTAGCTGCTTCATTTATATTGATATACCATTGAGGTAGACAAAAAAACAAGTGAAATATGGTTCACTTTATCAGGTTGATCAGAATTCAAAGGGTTTTCAGTCGGCATACTAGTCAAAATAGACAACAATGAGCTAGTCGACTCGAAGGTCGACGCGTGAATCGAAACAGGAAGGAAGTTTGAGTGCCTAGTCGAAGGAATGAAGAAAGGAACAAGAGTACCAATTTTTGAGAAAACATCAAAGGGATCATCCTATAGTAATCCAGAAGAGGAATTTAGCATTTTAACACTAGAAGACTTCCCATCAAAATGAACATTTTTTCTGACAATGATTTATCATTTGACAGGATCAAATAGTCGATAGGATTTCGACTCTTCATATTATCCCATCATGATGCAAGCATGAATATTTTCATACAAATTCTTCCTAAAATCATCAAGAATGTGGGCCCAAGAAACACATTCAAACACACAGAGGTGGTCGACTAAAGGATTTTTCCCATACCATATTTTGACTCGAGTCATGGAAGAAACATCTCAAGTCGAGATGTGATTGAGCAGATAATTTTCACAGTATACCGCTTCATCCCAGAAGTGAGGAGGCATGTATTTAGCCTACAAAATACATCTATCCATTTCAAATAACATCTAATTCTTTCATTCTGCCACTTCATTCTACTGAGGTGTATGAGGAACTAACCATTTCTAGTCAATACAAGATAGAAGTAAATATTCTTCAAAAGGCCGATTGACATATTCACCACCATTTTTGGATCTCAAGCACTTGATGGGTGTTGGCCCTCAACCAATTTTTGAGGAAACCTTGGTCAGGTTTGGACCACATTTTGGAATTCAATGCGAGGATCGAAGATACAGTTCCATGGTGGAGTTGAGATCGTGTATCTCACTTGTTTTGTGGGCTATGTGGACCCAGCAAGGGGTTCATTAGGGCTTTTGTAATGTATTATGGGATGTCGGCCCTTGGGTTTACCCATGTTTAGGCCTTTTTGTAAGGAAATGTAAAAGTATAAATAGATAAGAATGTATGGTAGAAGTAGAGAAAGGGGAAGATAGCTTGCAAGGCTAAATGAAAGTAGTTTTGGGTTGATTTGTGCAACAGATTGTGTATGTAAGGCTTTGTGCTCAATAGAGAAGTTGGCTTTGTGTTGTCACCTAGTTTTGGGAAGGAGGATCTGGCACTCAGTGTGCAGATCTCCTATCCTCTACGAAGCTTGGCTTTGTGGCTTAGTGCACAGGAGCAGATGAATGTAATCGAATTGAAGAATAATAAATAAGACAAAGCATTTGGTGTACGTAGCCCCACACTGAGGTTAACCACGTATATATTGTGTCTTTGGTGTTCTTTGGGCTATGTTGTGTTTGTCATTTATCTTCTTAGTTATTTTTTTATTATGTATAATGGATAGATCTGATGTTTCTTAGCGATTTACTCGTTCTTTATGAATGAATTCTAGATCTAACTCATGGCTATGTGCTAAGTGATTGAAGTTCTTAATCTTTACTGTTACTACATCAATCTATCTTAGGGTTATGTTCTGCGATGTTAATGAATATAATGAGTTAATGAATATCATATTTTAGTGTTAATAGAATACTCAGTGAAGTGTTGTTATCACAAATATGTGTCCCATATTAGTTACAGATGCCTGCGTATTGTAACCCCCATGCCTCTACCTTGGGTGAGACTTCACCTGCTCTGTAGGTGTTGTCAAAAGGGCCAGTAATTAGGGTTTTGTTTGTGCATTTTTGAAGAATTGAACCTTGGGTCTTCCCCTGTCCAACAAATGGTTCCATTGTCGAGATCTGAAACTGTGATTGTTGGGAACTGAAGAAGCTATGTGTGTAGATTTTTTTCTGAAGTGTGCAGTACTCTACTTGACTTGTGAAGAACTGTGCTAAGAGAGAAATTTGATCTGAAGAAAAGAGGTAAAGATTTGTGCTTTGATAAGAGTAATATAAGTGAAAAATTTTGTTTCGAAAGCATGAATTTAAGTATGTTTAAAAGATTTTGTCCTAGTCTAAAAGATAGGGAGCAGTTGGAAGAAAGAGTTGATCTAAGTAAAGTTGATAGAAATGAAGAAAGATATTTTATTCCTATGCATACAAATCATTTTTGGACTAATAAGTGGATGCAGGAACCTAGAAACAATTTTTGTAGATTGCATGTCTAGCACTGTGATCTTTGTGCGTAGTACATGAGAGGTTGGGAAACACTTAAAATAAAGAGATGATTGAAATTATGCTATAATTGTAGAAGACCAGGACATCTTACTAATGAATGCCCTGGCATAGGTCCTATTTATCTTTGTTGTAAAATTATTGGTCATGAGGTTGAGGATTGTCCAAAGATGATTGCTAAAGTTGAAAGGACAAGAAAACTATGAATAAAGTCAAGAGACTAAGAGAATGTTAGAGAATCACAAAGAGACATAAACGAAGAAAGATTAGACTATGCTATTACAGTTGAAAGAAATGATGGACGGTCACAAAGATTTCAGTTTACTAGAGATGTTCAAAGTAAAATAGCACATAAGTGCAAGAATAGAAGACTTCGACATAGAATGTGTCTTGGATGAAGAAACACAAGTAAATATTATGACAGAAGAAACTTGGGAAATTTTGGGAAATCCTTTTGTGGTACCTTCATTGGGAAGGATAGGCTTGTTTAAAGGAAATATGATAACCCTATGTGGAAGAGTTACTAATATACCTATTATTATTCATGGAACATCGACTGAAGAGGAATTTGAAGTCATTAAGCTTGTTGAGAACAATGCCCCTTTCCCACTTTTGTTAGGTAAGACTTGGATTGTGAAGGATCAGATTAGAAGGAAAGCAGAGGCAGAAGCTACAGAAAAGAAAAATCAAGAACTAAAGGATTTCATAGCCAGAAAAATAGACCGACTAATATAAGAATGAGAGGTAAGTCGAAGCAACAGAAGGCAAGAGAATTAGCTAGCACTATTGAAAGAATGCAAGAAGGTTTGAAGGACCTATCCATGCAAGAAAGAAGTATATCCACCCAAGAAGTAGTAAGAAAAGGGATATTAACTTCCAAACCTTTGAGAACACATCAGCAATGCGAAGTCACCATGCTAGGAGAAGATAAGAATAAGAATGGAAAGAGGATTCCAAAAATAGTTAGAGGAGCTCAGATCACAGGAAAAAAGGAAAGGAAGCTCAATAAGAATAAAGCCAAGTTAGAAAATATACAGGAAGCTACAAAGAACAAATGGAAGACTTCACAGGAGACAGGTTTGCAGGATTTGAACCTCGCCGGAACAACAGAACCACGCAGAATGGGACTTCACCTTGGAAAAGCTATATGACCATTGGAGGCGCCCCACCCATTAGAATGACGCTTCAGAATGGCTAGAAAATGAATTTATGGGTGGATGGACCACTTTTGGGACATTGAGAACATGCCATAACAGACAGATTCACATTGATGGAAGCATACTTTCCCATTGGAGGAATCTGTTACGACACTCACTTATTTAACCCATTCGTCGTTGTGTCAAGATCAATTTTTGCCACCCTTGATTAACTGATCTATCAGAGAACTGATTGTGCATTGAACTATGTTATCAAAAGATAGACATCACCATCTATTTGTCTACCCATCTTGTCTGTTCACCTACCCCGACCCGTATTTTTAAAAGTAAGAATGTCGGGCGAATGCACTAAGTTAGAGAAGTCCGTCGAGGAGGTTCTTAACAAGTTTATGGATTATAAGAGCTATGTATGAAGGTATCTAGGCATCGTTGACCAGGGGACTTCAGGCTTCCCCTTCAAATGGACGACGTTCTGGTCGTACTAACCACACGATCGAGCAATGAAGTAAGCATCACGACGATCTATCTAATGCAAAGAAGATCCCGTCAATCATAATAGACTATATTCTGTCGTTGGTTGGGGCAGTTAATCATGACATCATTCCATGAGACTATGAATACACTCTGATCAGCGCATACATTCTAAAGGGAATATGCATAGTTGGCAGCTAGTTTGGACAAATCCCATTACTAAAGAACAACGACTTCAACCTTGAAGATAGAAATAACTACCCTATGCTCGCACCCCATAGATACTTGAGAGAGTCAACTGGGAAGAAGCCTCACATTGTCTCCCATCCATGGATTAAGGAGTTGGCGCAGTCCATTGTGCTCAATGTGACAAAAAATCCCCATTTTGGCTGCCACCAGGAGGTTAATGATTGCGTTAAACTCCTCTTGTCATGCTACCATGGTGGATACATATGGCTCCATTGAAATATTTTTGTGGATCCAGCATTGATCCACTTGATCACAGGATTAAGCATGAAGGGACTTGACCCTTAGAAAGTTTACCCAGGGAAGGCCTCAGATCGCTCCCTGGCATAGTGCGTCAAGGAAGCATATGGAGAAGTTGAAAAAGGAAAGAGAGGCTACAAGGTAGCCTCTATCTAGGATGGCGTAGTGTGCCTCACTTACCAAATCATAGCTGGCACATTGGTAAGAAAGAACCACCCAACAGAGGTCACCGATTTTGTGGTAGACCTCGCAGGAAAATATGTGGAGGGCATGCAAATGAATTGGGAAGGTTACCTCATCAAAAAACTCGAGAAAGAATGTTGCAAAGCTCAGAATCATGGCTACGAGTTCCACTTCAGCTGGTTTCTTATGTTGATCACATTTGTCTTTTGGAAAATGATTGAAGGAGCCACCTTCCCGGAGATCAAACCATCAGATTTGTTGGCCCCTAGGTTTTCTACTTTGTGGTGCACCAATGACATGTCGAAGCAATGGCAGTCAAACGTTGTGTTATATGCATATTATCAACAACTGAAGGTTTTCATTGAAGCATTTTCATGCATGACATCATGCACCTTGCACTAGTACCAACCTTTTGCAAAGTTCCACGTAGATCATCATTTTATATATATCACTGCGCAAAGATGAGAGAAAGGAAGAGTTGCAATTGTATTGCAAGATAACAAATGATGACATGGAGAAGATCACAAAGGAGTTGCCAGAGGAGTTTCTTGTACTGGTCGATGATGCAGAAATCTCTAACCCCGACATCATAAGAATACCCTTGGTCACCCGGGTCGAGCATGATGAATAGTCCAGAGCAAAGAATAAAAAGAAAAAGGAGGAAGTCCAAAATATACTGACTAATGAGGAAGACAATGCCTCTGAAGGAAATGGATCTAGCTCACTAGGAGGAGGAGATGACTCAAATGGACAAGGAGGAGGGGATGAAGGTGAAAATAAAGGCAAAGGCAAAGGCAAAGGAGAAGCTACACTGCCCAAATATCCCCCTACTGAAACACCACAGAAGAGGAATATTTCACCACAGAATCCTTTAGCAAGAAAGAAGGTGCATGCTAGTAAGCTCGAGATGGAGGCCATGCTCACAGAATATGACATCAGTCTAGTCCGTGGAGCCATGGAGGATGCTTCAAAGGATATATTGTAGAGATATGGAGTAGAGCAAGAGGAGATGTATGAAAGGGTCGAGAAGGAACTAAAGAAAATACATCAAGATATTCATTCAGTTCACGCAATACGCACTATGCCTTCTTCGTCACAGGTTGCGAAATTGGGGGATGAGCCTGCCCAACTAAGAATACTTGCAGATGCGACTGAGGCTTGAATCCATAAAGTCCAAGAAGAAAGGGAGAAGGATATATAAGCCTTGAAACAAGAAAAAGAGGAAGTCTTAAAGAAAATACGAGTAGTGCAGTACTGTGTAACCTCTTATGAAAATGAGAGAGATGAATTTTAGGCGATCTTCAAGGAGGAAAAATTGAAGTTGCAGAAAGAAAGGACTATCTTCTCACAGAGAAGATTGTGGTCAAAGAAGTGGTGAATAAATAACTTCTCTCTATGTTAGCCTTGGCACAGGAGGAACAAGAGTCAGTCAAGACTCAAGTGGCGAAGCTCGTTGAGACCATCCAGCAGCTTTAAGCGAGGATAGCAGAGTTGGAAGTCCAAGCAGTATTGATCACCCAGCAAGAAGTGTGCTATCAGAGGGAGGAAGCCGCTAAGAATGTAGTAATAATTATAAGGGCCCTCGCCTCAGAGTGAAAATATTTGAGCGACATAAGTATGCATACTTATGAATGACTTGTAGAATATCCAGAGCTAAGGAAGTTGGAATCACAACTACATGAGGTGCAGCAATAGGCCTTCTCCATGCAGGTGGAGATGAAGCTACTCACCACATTCGAGAGAATGAAAATATCACAGGAACAACGCGCAGTAAAACAATATATTACTACCATTCAGGGTAGAGTAATGGAATTCATGTAAAAGCTGCAACCTGTGCAGGATAAATCCTGCAAGGTGTTTGAATAAATTGAAGGACAAGGCTCGCAACTAGACCAAGTGGTTGTGATAGTGAAACAACACCTAGAAGGGCCTATTACAGTGTAGACAATCCAAGAGCTCATTGAGCAGGAGGCCTAGGTGAAGAAGCAAGTCGAGGCAACTCGAGTGAAGCTCAAGGACTTTGAAGCAACATTTCCTAGACCTGAGTAACTCAGTATGAGTCATAGGTGAGTGTTGGGGGCATGTTGTCCCTCGACCAAGTCTTGAGGAAACCTTGTTCAGGTTTTGACCACCTTTTGGACTTTGATGTGAGGATCAAATATAGAGTCCCATAGCGGAGCTAAGATCGTGGATCTCACTTGTTTTTTGGGCTATGTGGACCCATCAAGGGGTTCATTAGGATTTTTTTAATGGGTTATGGAATGTCAGCCCATGGTTTTACCCATGTTTAGGCATTTTTGTAAGGAAATGTAAAAGTATAAATAGATAAGAATGCATGGTAGAAGTAGCGAAATGGGAATATAGCTTGCAAGGCTAAGTGCAAGTAGTTTTGGGTTGCTTTTTGAAACAGATTGTGTATGTAAGTCTCTGTGCTCAATAGAGAATTTGGCTTTGTGTTGTGACCTAGTTTTGGGAAGGAGGATCTGGAGCTTAGTGAGAAGATATCTTGTCCTCTACAAAGCTTGGATCTGTGGCTTAGTGCACATGAGCGGATGAATGTAAACGAATTGAAGAATAATAAAGGAGATGAAGCAGTTGGTGGACGTATACCCACACTGGGGTGAACCACGTATATCTTATGTCTTTGGTGTGCTTTGTGCTATGTTGTGTTTTTCATTTATCTTCTTAGTTTTTCTTTTATTATGTATAATAGATATATATGATGTTTCTTAGTGATTTACTTGTGCTTTATGAATGAATGCTAGATCTAACTCATGGCTATGTGCTAAGTGATTGAAGTACTTAATCTTTACTATTACTAGGTCGATCTATCTTAGGGTTTCGTTCTGTGATGTTAATGAAGCTAATGAGTTAATGAATATCATCTTATAGTGTTAATATAATACTATGCAAAGTTTTTCTATCATATATCTATGTCCCAACTTGGTTACATAAGCATGCATCCTGTAACCCCTCATGCCTCTACCTGCGGTGAGACTTCACCTGCTTCACAGATGTTGTCAAAAGGGTCGGTAGTTATGGTTTTGTTGGTGCTTTGTTGAAGCGTTGAACCCTAGGTCTGCCCCTGTGCTAAAAATGGGTCAACCACACTATGTTTTATCAAAGGATCAGAATTATTTGAACTTCTCAAAGACAAGAGTCTAATTCTTTAGGAAAAATACTTGTGTGAAGCGATAAAAATCATCAATGAAATTCAAAAAGCACCTTTTACCTTCTAGTGAAGGTAAATTTATACAGCAGACATCATTGTTAACCAGTTCCAGTAGAAAATGTGCTCACCACACTTTTCCAGAGTCGAATGGTGCATGTTGATGCTTCCCAAGAACGCAACCCTTACATATTCCTACAAGGGGAAACACCCTTGGAAAACCAACAACCATGTTATGATTTTCTAGTGCCTGGAGACTGAATAAATTCCTATGTATGAGTCATTCATGCCATATTCGAATTCTCTCATCGATGTTAGCAACAAGTGCATTCGATTCAGATTCAGGTCGAGTCAAATCATGGAAATTGTACAAATTGTTTGTCAGGCTAAGAATCCCACCAACAACAATCGACCTCCCTTTCTTCAAATCACAAACATAGAACTAATCTGACAAAAAATCCACAATATTACCTATATGTGTTAACTGAGAAACAAACAATATATTAGAACTAAGATTTGGTACACAATATATGTTGATAATTTTCCCATGTCAACAAGCTACATCACCCTAACCAGCAGCATCCACAACAAAATAATCATCAACATAGATTTTACTCCCCTCTGCTTTATTTGGTCTCATCAATAAAGTGGAATCCTTGTCCATATGATGAGTTCACCCAATGTCGACAATCCATTCATTTTGCACAATATGAGACAAGAAGGCCTAATAATTCTTGACTTGGAAGGTGAAATTATTAGCGGGTCGGCAAACAATGGATATGTATCCTTTAAGTCGGTTAAACTTATCCTCTAAATCATCTATTTTATTAAATAATTTATTCTCCACATGTCCAGTCTTTCCACAATACTAACATGTCTTCTTCTTTCAACTACGTTGTAATTCCTCTGGGGTCCCTCGTCATAGTATGCAGGTCTCTGTGAAGAAGCATCAGACTGCACTCTATTCTTGGAATCCATTTTTCCCTTACCCTTTAGCAAGTGGGACTAGTGTTTACCACCAAGCTTACCTTCTTCAAGCAATATATGTTGATTAGTAATCAAAAGACCACAGAAATATTCAAAGGTATAATCATTACCATCTTCATTCGGTGCTTTCCAGTTGGTTTGAAAGTTTGACACAAACACATCAAATGGTGTTCTCAAATTCATCAGGACCAGCTCGATGAATTTTCCATCCTTCTTCTTGTATTTTTCTCCACATTCTCCCAATTTCAAATATAATTCCTTGACATGCACAACATATTTCTCCATTATCTCAAAGGAATGAGGATCGAGAGAGATCAAATCTTTCTCCAACTACATGACATGGATCTCCTCAACTCAGTTGAACAAGGTCTTTAGCTTCTTCCTAACAATATCAGGGAAGTTGGTTTCACTAAGGTGAAATTGGATCTCCCACAAGATTTAGGTCATAATGACCCCCACATATTCATCCTTCTTTCCATCAATAACAAATTTTTCATGAGCGTCTATTGGATCCAGAATCACAACCTTGGTATATTTTCACAGTCCCTTACTCTTCAATAGGGATTCCATATCTATATCCCATACTGCATAATTTGATCCATTCATAACAATAGGATCAATATTTGAAGCCATATTCAATATCTAGACATAGTGGTCTATTTCAATAAGTTCCAATTGGAAAACCATCAGCCCAGACTCGATCACAAAATATATATGACTTGGTAAGGTTTGTGTATAATAGGTAGAAGTTTAAACCATCAGATTTGATAGCATGTTGGGGAATAAGTTGGAACACAAAATGAAACAGAGAACACAATACTACAGATAATTGAAGAGGGTAAATAATTTCAAAAAATAGGAGGTGTTCTGTAAAGACAACGTTATAGAACTTAAGAAAAGAACACTATGATCAGAACATCATAGTGCATATTACACATCTTAATCTGGATGATCTATTGTGAAATCACAATTCATATTTATCATGAACCAAGGGGTATTTTTTTTATATTATTAAGGTCTAAGCAACTTCCATATAGTCTGGAAGATATTTTCCACTTATAACCATCGGAAGTTAGAGTTGACTCCACAAAATTTTATCCTTCAAGTCAACTTGACAGGATTCAACCTGACCGACTATCTATCCAACTCATAGTCAATTGTTGGGTTGGTCAATACATCACGCAAATATTTTCGACTACAGGTCGATTATATGACTAACAAGTAGGTCAACTACCCGACCGATATGTGTGGTGTGGTGGTTGAGCTCTTGACCGAATGTATCCATATGAAGGTTGAATTCTCAACTGACTGAACGAAGGAGATGTGTGATGAACCATCAATGCTTGATGTTTCAACATTGTTATTGTGATATATAGGGACATTACTTGATAATGTCTTTATTGTGACATGAATGATGGTATGGTCAAGGCATTTTTTTAATTTAATGGGTGGTGCAATAAATATATTGTGATTATGAATTTGAAGCATAAGAGACTCCCCCCCCTCCTTTGGTTCTCAAGGAGGATTTAAATATTCTCATGGATGAGAATAGATGGAATAGTTTCACTCAAAGTAATTCCAAGATTAGTCGAAATTTTTATAATCCTGAGGAGACACTATAAAGTATTTGTGGTGAAAATTCCAAGTTTTGAATCATTTCATTTCCTGAGATAGAAGTTGTGGAATGGTTATTTGACTAGTCCAAAACTAGTCGCAAACATGTGTTGTTTGTAGAAGTGTCATATCTGAATTTTGAAAAGTCCAAATTGAGTGCCACTAGTTTATTTGTAAAGAAGACAAACCATAGGATTGTAGGTAAAAATTTTAGAAATAGATCTAAAATATTGGACACATGGCATTCCATACAAGTTCATTCTTTAGAAAAGGTAAAAAATAAACAAGTTTGGTAAAATTACCATAACTTTCACTTGGGACATCAAATTTTGGTTAGACATGTGGAATTGTAGAGAAGAAAAATCAAATCACTACAAACCAAAATTTTAGACTCGGGAGGGCCTAAATTTTAGAGATACATCGGGACAAAGGTCATATAGCAAGACAATCTCCCAATTAGGTTTTTAAAGGAACATAATTTACAATTGGCATAACTATCACTACAAGGGAAATACCTTTTAGCGGAGGTTTCTAGTGTTACAAAATTGGAAAAATTTGTCAAAAAAACCTCCACTACAACATCTGTCTTCGATAGTGGATTTTTTTGTGGATACTATAACGGAAGTTGATTATAATTAAAAAAATATGGATGGCTAGAGGTGTTAGCGTATGTTTACAAATCGGTGTGTTTGTATAAGGAACAAGCATTGGTGCATACATACACCTACAACATCGGTGTTGTACAATTAACATCAAGCACCAGGGCAGTAAAATATGCAAGCATTGGGGTAGTAAAATATTTAAGCACTGGGTCATTTCTCTTAAAAGAATTGGGGCTTTAACAATAAAACACACCAGGGGTGTTACAAATAATTAAGCACTGGGGATTTTTTCTTAGAACGCACTGGCATGTTATTAATAAGAAGGCATCGATGTTGTATAAAATAATATGCACCTGTGTGTTACCTGGAAAAATCCCCCGGTGCATTAAAAATCAAAATCACCTGTGCTTTTTAGTAACAAACAAGCCATGCTTCTTATCAATAACACAATAGTTTTGGTGTGTATTAATAACACAAAGCACTGATGCTTCATATAATCTTAACGCACCGAAGGCCAATTTTTTAATATAATTTTGTGGTATTAAGTAAATATTTAAACCAGTGCTAATTGATTACATAAAAGCATCGGTTCTCATTTCATATGAAACACACCGTTGATTTTTAATATTAAACTCACCAATGATATTAATAATTAAAATACACCAAGAAATCTCAACCCATGATAGTGCAATAATTTTTATTTTTTAATTCCATTATTTATCAACAAATTTACATATATATTATATTTTGATTAGTGAATTTGGATATGATGTTTGGATTACTTTCTTATATCATCAGATTTTGCATCTCTTCATTATAATATTTAGTCATCCATATATTTAATCAGCGATGTAACATTTCACAAGGACATTGGACAATGCAATAGAATAAATTAAAATATATTTTATTATATGAATAAGAGTGTCTTTGTCATACAAAATGGGACACTTATTGGTAATCCCTTGTATTTCAATTGGGACACTATGTCAATTACATTAAACAAAAATGTATGATTTTCATAGACAATTATCTCAAAAAAACACAATTGTAGCTTGCATTGATATCCAAATATATTGGTCATCATTATTCATTGGAATTGTTGTTAGTGCTCAAGCTACCTCCAAGCCTTGGTTTATTTTGTTGAATGTTTGGTTGATTTTTGTTGGGTATGTGTTATATTCTTTGCATGTGTGTGTGTGTGTGGGCGCGTCAGATATGACAACTGCGTCTGACGATTTTGCTATTTTTAGCGGTTTTGTAAATTAATCCTGGGTTAAGGGATTAGGGTTTTGGTATTTATGGAATACCTAAAAGCATTGTTATATTGTATGGTGAATGGTGAAATTCAATATAATGAATATAAGAAAGGTTTTCCCGGTTGAGGGTTTCCGGTATAAATCTATGTGTACTATGTGAATGAGCCATTGATTAATTTATGTTTTTCTTAAGAATCTATATGCATTGCTTTACTTCACAGGTTTAAAACTTACATGTGGTATCAGAGCTCGTTTTTGGCTTCAGAGGGACACCTTCATTGTTGAGGGTTTGGCTCAGTCTTGATAGATCAAGTTTATCTTGGGTCAGTGATAAACCTGGGTTTAGTGGGATCTTTTGCAATGGAGGTTTGAGTATAGAAAGAGGAATGGAGAGCTCATCTAGAATCGAGATAGAGAAGTTCAATGGTAAAAACTTTGAGCTATGGAAGCTCAATATGGAGGACCTTCTTGTAGACAAAGAACAATGGATTGTTGTGGATCCTAGTACACAACCTACTGGTACACCATCTACTAGCACACAGGCTACTGGTACACATCCTACTAATACACAAACTACTAGTACACCAACTACTGGTATGTTGAAGGAAGATTGGGAGAAGTTGGACAGAAGAGCAAGGATTATTATTTGAATCTGCCTAGAAGATTAGGTTTTGTTGAATGTCTCAGGAGAATATACAACCAAGGAACTATGGGATAAGTTGGGGAATTTGTATCAATCAAATTCCCTGATAAACAAGTTGTTTCTTCAAAAGAATTTGTATCATCTTAGGATGGAAGATGGAGATTCTGTGACAGAACATCTAAATGCCTTTAATACTCTGGTAAGTAAACTTGGCTCTATTAATATTACGATTGCAGAGGAAGATAAGTGTATTACTTTGTTATGTTCTTTGCCAGACTCTTGGGATAATCTGGTTGTAGCAATAGGAAGTACCACTCAATATACATTGAAGTATGGGGATGTAGTTGCATCCTTGTTATCTAAAGAGATGAGGCAAAAAAGCATGGATGGTCACAACACAGATGCTTTATTTGTAAGAGGGCGTACCCAAGACAGGAGCCTTGGTAATCCTTCAAGGTGGAGATCTAAATCTACAGGTAGATCTAAGTCTAGGAAAATATTTGAGGAAATGTTGGAAGTGTGGTAAAACAGGGCATTATAAGAAATACTGAAATTCTAAGAAGGTTGATAAACCAAAGGGATCTAATAGTACCTCTTCCACAAAGGAAAAAACCTCCACTGTAGAAGGAGGTGATGTTCACCTGGCATCTACAAGTACACATGCAGACCATGATGTATGGTTAATCGACTCAGGTGCATCATACCATATGAATCCTCACAAGGAGTGGTTCTTTGAATATGAAAAATACGATGGTGTCACATACCCACTACCTCAATCAAATTGTTTTGGTCTTCTGCTGAATCAGAGCCCCTGAATTACCTATGGAGGCCTAGCACAAGCTAGCTCTTTCTCTCTCCCCGTTCCCATGTGGTCACAGGTCATGGTCATGGTTAAAATAATCGCGGTGCCTCTTTGTATTTCATGCCTCGGCACTACAGGGGTGTTGAATCATTTGAATCTGCAACCGCTGAACCCCGACAGGGCTAGTGTCCGGCCAATAGGGATGAATCCCAACAGGGATAGAGAACAGCCAATGAGGACAGGCCCCGTTGCATGGTTAAGTGGAATACAGGTGGTAGAGGGGGAAGTGTGACATGGTAGTTGACAGGATAGGAGGGGGCCCCACTTCACACGCCACACTATTCCGGACCCCCCCCACCATTAAAGGCAGAATGGCAAGGGGGGTTCGGAATTCACCTGAGCACCGTTGATCAAGGTGAATTAATCTCAACCGTTCGAGAGTTTCACGTCTGATTCTGGACCCTCCCCCCCCACCTCTAAAGGAAGAACAACAAGGGGGCTCCAGAATGAAACCTCAACTGTAGATTTGGGCGGGTGGACTCTGGCCATCCAGATCTGCTCGTTACTTACCTGAATGCGCATTCATGCCCCGGTCTAAAGCCGACATCTCTTCCTCACATCTAACGGTCGTTATAGACCCTGAGATCCTCCGAAAGAATCTCATCCATTCATCGGGGTTTATCATCACGAGAGTCTGAAATCTCGATCATGGGACTCCCGAATTCTCGATTCTTGGTTTCTCGATGCAGTTAATCTCTCGACATGTAACCTCCATAAATTGGACGGTCCAAATCTGTCCCGGGATTTCCACCCTGGAAAGTCCTGATCTCTTGTCCCTAGGACTCCCGATCTCACGATTCCCAATTCCCCGAAATGGATAATATCATGACACGTGGCCTCCGTCAATCGGACAGTTTAGATCTATCCTGGGGTTTTTACCACGGAAAATCCTGAAACCTCGTCACCAGGACTCCCGAGTTCAGGATTCCCTATTCCCTGAAATGGGTAATCTCATGACACGTGGCCTCCATCAATCGGACGGTTTAGATCTATCCCGGTGTTTTTACCACGGAAAATCCCAAACCCTCGTCACCAGGACTCCCGAGTTCGCGATTCTCGATTCCCTGAAATGGGTAATCTCATGACACGTGGCCTCCGTCAATCGGATGGTTCAGATCTATCCCAGGGATTTCTGCCCTATGCACTAAGGTTTTAACCCTCAGGTAACTCTTGACAAATCCAACGGTTGTCGGGTTTTCCAGCCGAGATCTGACAGCTCAGATTGGTTCCTACCCATGCATTCTTCCACAACTCCTTGGACGTGGAAAAATCAACAGTCCAGATACTCCCATGGACCTTGTAGATATACAATCCTGATCTCTTCGCTACCCACGAAGACATAGAGAAACCCAGTGGTAAGGCATGTAACACCCTACTTTCTCCTACCAAATCTAACGGTCAGGTGTGACCGCAGATTTCCCGATGGAATCTCGTTCATCGATCAACATCTATTTAGGGTGAAGGTACTTAACCTTCCAGCTTATTCTTCTGATCTGACGGTCGTGAGTAACCACAGATCTGCCAACAGGATCTCATCCATCGATTCGACACTTATCAGGGATAAGGTACTTAACAATCCATCTTCTTCCTCCGATCTGATAGTTGTGAATGAACATAGATCTCCCAATGGGATCTCGTCCGTCGATTCGATACTTCATCCTTATGCTTCCATCTCGGGTTTTCAAGAGGATCGTTCCTCCTCATGCAGGGTTACTAAGGCCTTGCACCTTCACATTCTCTTTCCCGGTTCTTGATGGACTTTTCAAGGAGGGTATCTCTATGGGGAGGTTTTTACCCAGGGTACTATCTGAGGCATATAAGGGTACCTTTCACCCACGAATTAGACATGCAGTCTGAATTAGGTCGGTAAGCATATAAATATCGATTTATGAAGAGATAAGCCATACATAATCTTTCCATTATAAACATGCATCCACCAGTATTGATCAAAACACCATACAGACATTCTTACAATGAAATCATTCACAGTTTCACATCTTATGGGCATAATTATCAGCATAAACATATATATATTTCAAGATTCCAGAGGCAAAACACTTCTCAGAAATAATACCAGGGTTTAAGCAACTGCTGAGAGGGGTGATCATTTCCACCCAACCGTAGGCTCAGCGACTCCCCGTGGATTTACCACTAGCCACCCCCGAGATGAGACCACGATGTTGTGAGACTGTGTCTCTGTTTTCCAGTGACCAGGAGAAAAGGTTACTCTCCTTCCTCGCTGCTATCCCTCACTCTGCATATTGCCAAAGTTCTCCTCCTCCCCTCACATCTTCCCCCAATCACTTCTACCCCATGCCTTATCCTCTTGCGAGGTTGCGTGTGGCGCGATTTCCCTTGCATTGGTCAGTCATGATGGCTCTACGGATGAGAATTTCACCTCCCCATCCCTCATTAATTCCCGAGGAGCCATCAACCTGCTAGCCTGCGAGACATTTAATTTGGGGCCAGCGAGCCACTTTTGGTTCTTCGGGCCAGTGAAGTCCAAATACGGTATTAATTCTCGGTGGAAGTTAACGCCATCTTTCTAGGTTCCTTCCACCGCCATCATGGTCTCTTTTTCTGCACATCCCCTCTCAGCAGTCCTGCAATATAAATTCATAATGTTATTCACATTCATTAACCTTTTCCATAAGGTCCATTCACATCACATATTCACATTCATGAGTTTTCCATGGTTCTGGCTAGTCCAGTTATTTTTACAAACTGGGGGAAACAGGGTGTTACAGATAGTGGTGATGTATTCCTAGGAGATGACTCAACAGCAAAAATATTGGGACATGGAAGGGTTAAATTACTGCTAAAAGATGGAAGGATTAGAAGTCTCCTTGGGGTTCTGCACATTCCAAAACTAGCCAGGATCCTAATATTTGTAAGCAAGATGGATGATGCAGGAGTGGATATTGTATTTGGAAAGAACACTTGCAAGATGGTACGAGGAGCAATGGTGTTGATGAGGGGAGTTCAGTGTGGAACTATGTATAAGTTACTGGGAAGCACTTATACTAATGGGTGTAACAGTTATGTTGTCCCTGAACAGAGAAATAAAGAAGACAAGACCAATATTGTCCCTGGAAAGAAGGCCATGTTGTGGCATCAAAGATTGGGACATATTAGAGAAAAAGGACCTTCGAACACTACACGGTAAAGGTATGGTTGAAGGTATGTCTAATTGCACTCTGGATTTTGATTTCTATCAACATTGCATATATGGTAAACAGAATCAAGTAAGATTCTCATCTGGTGCTACAAGAGCAAAGGGGATCTTAGAGTTGATACACAGTGATGTGTTTGGACCTTTTCTTGTTCCATCACTAGGTAAATCTGTGTATTATGTTTCATTCATAGATGATTTTTCAAGGAACACATGGATTTATTTTCTTAGAAAGAAATATGAGGTATTTGATAAATTTAAAGAGTTTAAGGCTCTGGTAGAAAATCAGACAGAGAAGAAAATAAAGGTATTGAGAATAGATAATGATGGATAATGGAGTTGGAGAATAGATAATAATGGAGAAGAAGTGTGGTATAGCAAGGCAGAAGACTACTCCATACACTCCTTAGCAGAATGGAGTTGCAGAAAGGATGAACAAGAAAATGATGGAAAAATCAAGGAGAATGCTCAGTTGTGCTGGGTTAGGACAAGAATTTTGGGCAGAGGCAATGGGTACAGCATGTGACCTGGTCAATCGATCACCTTCATCAGCCTTGGATGATAAAACTCCACACGAGGTATGGTCTGGAAAGAAACCCTCTCTTCAACATATTAGAGTGTTTGGTTGTGATGCTTATGTACATGTTCCAAAGGAAAATAGAAGTAAGCTGGATAAAAGGGTTGAAAAGTGTATCTTTATTGGTTATAAAGATGGTGTGAAATGTTGTAATATTTGGAACCCAAAAACCAAGAAAACTATTTACAGTTGAGATGTTCATTTTAGAGAGGTAAAAGATGTGTTCAAATAGGGATTCCTACCAACACAAGACGAACCTGAGAAAATAGAGCTTGAGTTGGATGATGCAAAATCTGAATCATCTGAAGAAGAGGAAGCAGAGGAAGAAGAAGAAGAAGAACCTCATACCCCAGTATTGAGGAGATCAGTGAGAGATAAAAGGAAACCAGAAAGGTATAGTCCACCTAATTTTCGTTCAAATTTTGCTTTATCTATTACTGATGATGATCCCAGAACTGTCAGGGAAGCAATGAATTCAGAGGATAGTAAACTCTGGAAGAAGGCCATGGTTGAAGAAATGGATTCCTTGGATAAGAATGAGGCATGGGATATAGTTGAGTTGCCAGCTGGAAGAAAATTTGTTGGTAGAAAATGGTTGTTTAAGAAGAAGTTTAATGCACAAGGTAAAGTGGAGAAATACAAAGCTCGGTTAGTAGCAAAAGGTTATTCCCAGGTAGAGGGAATTGACTTTGGTCATATTTTTTCTTCTGTTGCTAAGTTAACTTCTATTAGATTTATTTTATCTATTGTTGTTTCTTTTGATCTTGAAGTGGAACAAATGGATGTGAAGACAACATTCCTACATGGGGATCTGGAAGAAGAAATATACATGAAGTAGCCAGAAGGATTTGCAGTGAAGGGAAAGAAAGAGTTGGTCTGTAAGCTAAAGAAGTCACTATATGGTCTGAAGCAATCACCTAGGATGTGGTACCAAAATTTTGACACATACATCCTTGGATTGGGATTTGTAATAAGCAGGGTTGATCATTGTGTATATTCCAAGCAGGTTGGCAATCAATTCATTTATGTAGTGTTGTATGTTGATGACATGTTGTTGGTAGGAAATAACATGGATGTTATCAAGGAGGTGAAATCGCAACTATCCTCCAAATTTGACATGAAGGATCTCAATGTTGCTAACTACATTATGGGAATGGAGATTAAAAGAGACCATGCAAACAGGAAACTTTGGTTCAATCAGAGAAAATATGTTGAGACGATATTGCATAGGTTTAATATGCATGGAAGTAAACTAGTCAAGGTTCCTATTCCCATAGGTGTAAAGTTATCGACAGATCAGTGTCCCAAGACATAGGAAGAAGAAGAGGACATGCCCCATGTTCCATATGCTAGTGCAGTTGGCAGTTTGATGTATGCAATGGTTTGTACTAGACCGGACATTGCACATGCAGTGGAATTTTTGAGTAGGTATATGTCAAAACCATGGAAGGAGCATTGGACAACAGTAAAGAGGGTCTTCAGGTATCTTCATGGCACCACCAGTTATGGATTGTGCTACCAAGGAAGACTAGGATTGGACAGAGTGGTGGACATACATGGCTTTGTTGATGCAAACTAGGCTGGAGATCTGGATCGCAGAAGATCTACAAGTGGGTATGTGTTTAACCTATTTGGAGGAGAAATCAGTTGGATGAGAAAAAGACAGGTTGTAGTGGCACTCTCAACTACATAAGTTGAATACATGGAAGTCACTCATGCAAGCAAGGAAGTAGTATGGTTACACAGATTGATTGTGTTCAGGTATTGGGTTGGTACAACAAGAAGTGAGATTAGATTGTGACAGTAAGAGTGAAATATTCTTGGCAAAGAACCCATCTTATCATTCCAAGACAAAGCATATTGATGTTCAATATCACTTTGTGAGAGACATGGTTGAGGAAAAAAAGGTGTTGCTAGAAAAGGTTGAAACTTTGAAGAATGTTGCAGATTCATTGAAAAAGTCTCTGAGCACATAAAAGTTCTCCTAGTTTAGAGTAACAATGAGCATTGTTGCCCTGGATTGTTGACTATATAATCCCCTAGACCCCAGGATGCAAAGAAAACAACAAGTGGGAGAATGTTGGGTATGTGTTATATTCTTTGCATGTGTGTGTGTGGGCGTGTCAGATATGACAACTGCATCTGAAAATCTCTTGCACTAGCGCTATGTTTGTTTCATGTGCGCCGGGCACTTTCTTAGGGGGGTCCCAAGGGGGGTAGGTATGCCCCCCCTGGTTATGCAGAGTGTTCGGGGCAGGGCCTCGAAAAAAATTTTGGGGGCGGTTTTTTCTAGTTTTAGCGGTTTTGTAAATTAATCCCAGATTAAGTGATTAGGGTTTTGGTACCTACGAAATACCTAAAAACATTGTATATATTGTATGGTGAATGGTGAAATTCGATATAATGAATATAAGAAAGGTTTTCCCGGTTGAGGGTTTCCGGTAGAAATCTCTGTGTACTATGTGAATGAGCCATTGATTAATTTATGTTTTTCTTAAGAATCTATATGCATTTCTTTACTTCACAGGTTTAAAAATTACAATATCCTCAATTGTTTTTTTCTTCTTCAAGTTCCATTTACAAACATAAAAATAAACTGTAATGAGTCTATCTACATTGGTGAGAATAATGAAAATTGAAATAAATAATATACATGAATGTAAGTTGAAAAGAAGCATACCTGCAAAGCAATAATTGACTCATGAATCATACACATATGTTCAAAATCAAATCTCATGCCTTCTTTCAACAATTCTTTTGTTGGCTCAGTTCCATACTTTGTTTCCTGCAAGTTTTATACCCCATAATAAATCACAGATTTAATATAAAGTATTATTTTTGTTTCATTAATTATAAAATGATAGAAGTAAAACAACATAGATTATACTTACAAATTCCACAATTAATTTTTTATATGCCAACATATACTCACAACATTTAATTAACCCAATGTCAATCATTTTTTTTAATGGCTCTTGTTTCTATGTTAGCACCTGTTTGAAGACATTCAAGGATGGTTGTTGTAAAACAACTTAAAATATACAAAAAAAAAATTAAGATGTTATAAGGAAATAACAATTACCCACAAACTTTCTTATTGACCCTTTTCTTCCTGGTCGTCTGGTTTTATGTGAAAAATGAGTTCCATTTTCTTTTCTTTTCTATAAGAGAATATTTGAAAATTAATATTTAATGTTAAATTAATTATTTGTACCTAATAGAAAAATTCAATGATTACATACATTTGAAGCACGTTGTTGTTGAGATAGCTCCTCCTATGATGCAGTTATGTCTGATTCTTTGACCATCTCCTTGTACATTTTTTTGGACATTCCTACTAACATATTTTGGATATCAGCCTATTGGCCCTATGCAATTTTCATAATTTTCCTCGAAAAATAGCATGACAATAAAGTATTTTTATATTGATATATGAAAACTATATATCACAAAATTGATATATTAATAAATGAGCACTATTATATATATATATATATATATATATATATTCTAAAAAAGTGTTTTTAGAAATATTACTTTTTGAATGATTATTTTTTGTTGTTGTATGTTTTTGTTATTGCAAGTCTAACATGTCTTATTGACCATTGCTCTGGAAATGTTTCATGTAGTTTAAATATAACTTGGTTCTTGAAATCATTGGATTGATTTATATATTGTAAGCAGAAAGTACATTTATACGTTCATTCCACTATATCCATCATAGTTCTGTAAAAAAAATTCCCCCTTTGATTAATCTCCAACACCATTCCAGATGAGCTAAGGACCAATTCATCATCATTTACATCTTCTGTATTAATTAATTTTGTTTTTCTATGATGACATTATGTTCCCTCATTGTTGGTGGTTGTAGAACATTAAACATATGTGAATTAATATATTTTAAATGTGTCATCTAATATTCCTAAGTAAAATATTAATGAAAATTCAAAAAAAAAAATCATATTGAATAATATTTTTTCATTCACCTGATTCATCCCGCTGCAATTTTTCCATCAATCTATTACACTCTTCTGCACTTGGATCAGAAATAATATTATCGACCTTCCTCATTTTGTGGCCAGGCATGACACACACTAACCAATACATATTAGTTAAACTTACATATAGTTCAACCATATTAATTTTGTATAGAATTTATAGAGAACCTTCCTTGTTTGTTTTTCGACCATAAATTTTCTTATTTGAACTCTTCTCACTCATATTTTTATCAAATATAACCTGTAACATTCAATACATAAATTATTAAATATATTTTATAAATAAATCGCATAATTTTCAGTGAAAAAAAAAATCGTTGTAACCGGTGCACTTTTTATATACAAAGCATTGGTGTGTTTATTACATAAAATGCATCGGTGTGTTCCATACAACAAAACACACCAAACAATTTAATTTTTTTTTTTTAATATTGTGAATTACAACAGTGCAATATATATGGAAGACATCATAGTGACTACAGTAGAACAAAAACAAAAGCATAGCAAAAAAATTAAACTTTCATAAAAAAAACAATAGAAAAATTACGCATCGATAAGAACAAAAATTAAAAGAATTAAAAAACTTATGTGACAACATTTTCTATGTTGTTTAGATGAGAAAACATCGGCGATATTTTTTTCATGCACCCTTTTTTTTTAATTTAATTATGGATTTATCGGTCTTCCTTAGACATAAATGCACCGGTGAGTTTATGTTGAAATGGTGCATCAAAAAATTGGAAAATGCTTTTTCAAAAAAACGTCAAATCGGAAACCGTTTAAAAAATTAAAAAACAATTCATAGGGTTGACTGCATTTGGGATCCAATGCAATAAGTGGTCCATTTGCATCACGGGCCAAACACTTATATATAGAAAAACAAACCCATTAGATCTAAAATAATTAAAATTAAAAGCCCTGATTCTGAAGTGATAGAGGGAGTTAAACCCTATGCTGAAATTTGTTTTCACGTAAGAAAAAAAAACAAGGGTTTAAGGTAAGTATGATTTTTTTTTCTTGAATGTAGGGTTTCGAGTGACTTACCATACCCTTCAAATCCTAATTTTCTGAATATTTTTGTTGTTCCAAAGTATTATTATTCCCCACAATGCTCCCCGGTATGTCTCTCTTCCAAATCTGTCTCTTGTAAATTTTGGAAAAAATAATGAAAATAGTGAATACCTTCTTAATATTAAAAAAACTTTATGAAAATGGTTTAGATTGAATCACCATACCCTTAAAATTCTCATATTCTGAATAATACATCTTAGGTTAGATCTTCTTCTTCTCAAAAATATTCACGAGGATATTCTAAAAAATATCACTCCCTGTATCAGCTTTAGCGCTAAATCAATGTTGGGGTTCTCATTTTTTAATGAGAAGGTTACTTCAAAATTATGTTGTAATCCTTTCGATTATGTAATGCCTCTACTCATATCCTGTTCTATGTACCAGTTCTCTGGGATCCCTTCCAATGCATGAATAAACTAATGAGGCCATTGCTCTAGCGGTGTCATCCTCCATTGTGTTCTACACCTCTCCAAGTGTTCCCTTGGTGTTCCTTTCCCATCATAATTTTTCATTTTATTTCTCCCTTGTTCTATGCCAAATCTAATTTGCAGTAGTCATTTACACCGATATCATTCTTGAACTGTTTCTTTTTGTGCACCCCGCCATTTTGCAGGTGTTTCCTTGAGTGCAATATCTAGGTCTAAGAGCCTCTAATTTTCTAACACTTCCTCTTCATATTTTGTCAAGAATTCCTCTAAGTTGTTTAGCCCATGAAAACTGGGAGGTTCTCTTGTTTCTGTACCATCTCATCTTACTGTGCAGTCGATTATTGCACACCTCCTTGTGGAAACTTCATGTAATCGTTGTTGCTAATTCTACAAACATGTGTATGAGTCAAAAGAAAATGATGTAATGCTTCTCCAGTTGAGTACCCCATCTGCAATTGGGTTAAAATAATCCTTTTCTTGTGCTATGGTTTTGTACAACTCATTTATTTCCTCCATATCCAAACAAGTGGCCTATACAAACCTTTCTCGCTTTGAAGGATCCAATGGTGCAATCATCAATGACTCTATATTCGCCTGATTCAAAAGTCATTTTTCTTGTCTTCTGGTTGATTATAGCCTGGTTATCAAATTCCCAATCCAATACACATAATTTTGGGTAAGGTGTTGTTCCATCTACTATCTCTATCACTTCAAAATCGGACACATTGTGCACTCCATCCAAATCTATTGTCACACCTTTAAGCCTTCCAATTGGTAACACTCTGTGTTGATTTGCTAGTTTCAACTGGACAAGTGAGTAACCTAATGTAGGTTATCTTATACACTTCCATGTATTATTAGGTAATACATTTACTTCAGATCCTAAATCGAGTATAATATCTCCCATGTTGAAATCCCCATTGTTAGCATTTAGTCTGAATTATTTGCTTGTCCTTCTTCTTGTATGGAGATGATTGATTGTTTTCTTCTCTAAATTCCCTTCTACCTCTGTGTTGCATCTTTCTAGAATATTTTTTAATACCTTAACAGATGATGGATCATTCAATAACTTGACATGGAATTGGAGAAATTTTTTTATGGTACTTACTTGCTCTCAAGGTTTTCCTTTACTGGTATGGTCCATTGAGGATGACATCTCGGAAATTGGTGGGTTATGAGTTTGATGCACGACTGATGTAGATGAAACATTCTTCTTGAGAAACTCATGTCTGGACACCTTAGATGTTTCATTTTCTTTCTGCACATCAAACTACGTATGTGGCTCAGTATTCTTCTTAACCCATTGGTGTTGACATGGATCTTGTTTTGATGCATCAACTCATGTCTTGGCTCCTCCTTGAGTGACTATATTGTATGGTGGTTGTACCTAGATGAATTGAGGTGCATATTGTCCTAGAATCATTTCTTATTGCACCATATAAGTGTCTAAAGTTTTTTCTCTCATCAGCTCCATCGTTCTACAATCCTTATCATCATGACCCACTGATTTGCAAAAATTGCAATATGAACTTTTTGGTATTGTATTATAATTTTTCATCAGTGGACAATGATATGGATCATTCCCATGCATCTAAAAAATCATGAATCATGGTCCTCCTGTTAGCAAGGGGTTTGGAACCCTTGTTTCCATGTCCTGCGCAAAAGTTGGGCATTTGTTCTTATGGATTCCTTTTTTCCTGCATAGTGTACACAAAAAAACTTCTCTTTTCTCTTTTCCCTTATTTTGGTTAAGTTGAAATGTTAGATTCTTCAAATCCTCCTTCATCTCCTCTATTGTTGGATCTATCTATTGATACTAGTTCTCTTCCAGTTGTAAGGTTGCCTACAAAGCCTCTTCCTTAGTTTGGATCTTATGTTTTATTAAGGAATACTTCTAGTGTGGTAACAGTGAGTTCACAAATAAGTGCATATGTTGCATGTGAGTAATTGCATATTTCAACTTACCTTTCAAACGTTTGAACCTCTGATCAATCTCCCAAATAGACTCACCTATTTTCTACCTAATTTCAATCATTTCATTCATGTACTAGTCTTCTGAGTTAGGCTTCTGAAATTCATTTACCAGTAGTTTTTTCACATCTGTGATAGTATTTAGTACTCCCTATAGACTGTTTACATCCAGGATCATGTACCATTCCAACACATGGTCTCTTAGTGTGATAGCTAATTGAACGAGATTTGTATCCTCCTATGTGATCTTAGTTGCTTCCCATATCTTCTCACAGATGAATAAGTGTTTTTCAGAGCCCTCTGATGCCTCTCCCAAAAATTCTAGTAATCTGATCGTGGGATCATGTCCTTCCATTTTGAACTGTGTTGAACTATTGCCTCTGTGCAGTGTAGATAATTGACCATTGCATCATGAAATTTCTCCCCCAGTTGAGTTTCCTTGATTGGATCCATGTCATGCTGCTCTTCTTCCACTAAAATTCGGTTGTCTAAACATTGGTGTTATTTATGGTGTATTAGTCGCACACGAGGTTGTAGGTTCCACACTAATGGTGATATGGATTGGAGTTTTTCCTTATGTTCCTAACATTGGACCTCCTATTTTCATTTTATATGTTGTGCACGATATTTCTTCAATCTTCTCCATAGACCAGAGATCCTCTACCTCTTCTTCATCGCTCGCTAAGCCCTCCCTATCGACTATGGCTCTCTTCTTGGTATTCATTTTATATTGGTAGGGTATTTCGTTGTGCGTCTTTCCAGCTTTTGTCATTATATTCTTTATCAAATCCTATTCCATCATGATTGGGTCCATGGCCTCCTTATTCTTTCCCTTATCCATCTCCTTGTCCATTTCTCAACCTTATGTCAGTGCTTCCCCCCTTCCCCCATGCACGTAGAAAAGTTTAGTTGTCTAATTCCATAGTGATCACACCATTGTCATACAATAAAATTTTGATTCAAGTATACAATGATCTGATGTACCTACCTATGGGTCCTTTTAGAAAATATTTCTCTGTTGTGGTATAGGAATTTGTGGTATCTACTGTAAATTCAGTGATAAACCCTACAACAAAACTTTCTAACCAAAAATCTAATGCGCACGTAAATTTGTTATTAACTTGTTGTAATTGCACGATCTCCAAATGATTCCATTCTAGCTTTCTGATTCTATTTGTAGGGTGTTTTTCCGTTAACCTCAATACCCACTCCTATAACAAATGTGGGAAATCACAGAAAAATAACTCATGCAAGTCGCTAAACACATATTTGTCGAGATATTTCCATGATGTTAACTTATGGTTTTTGTTGTCTTTCTGCACAAACTCAAGTTCATTTTTTTTCAACCATCTTTCAATATCCTCCTTTGTTGGATTCCATGACCTGAACATTCCCTTCTATAATTTCATTTTCCACGCATTTCTTTCACATATCCTGTCCACTCAATCCTGTGCAATTCTAGCCGGCAACAGAACCATTTGTTGGGTTTGATATTCTTCTTCTTGGGATGACTTGGGTTCTGATCTCAAACACTTTTCCAACAAAACCCTCAAAACTATCGGCCCTCCTGCTCAACCAGAAGGAAACGTTGCACATAGGTTAGACAATGCAGTCTCACCCGAGATATATTTTATGAGGGACTGCAATACGCAGGTGTTTGCATTCTAGGAATGAGTGTGCATTGTGATTGGGTACTTTCTTCCTTATGCATTATCCTTGTTAATCATTCATTTACTTCTATGATTTATTCATATTTAAAATTATGCATGCATGTTGATATAGCTACTTTAAGTTTTAACCATTCATTCTTAAGATAATGATCAATAAAAATGTAAAGTATCCATCAAAAATCACATAGAACAAAAGGTTTATCGTGGTTCACCCCCTCCTGGGGATATGTCCACAAAGATATGGCATCTATGCTCTTTTATTGATTCTGTTGCAAATATTGCGTTGCATGCATTACATCTTCAGTAATACAATAAAAAATGAGGGTAAGAACCCTCTGTGAGGCTGACTAGATCACATCAAGCTCCTCATCCTCTGACCTAACCCTCAAAGACTAACTTATTCGACTCTTCTATAAGAATTATTACAATCAGTAGTGTTCCACCTAATTTAGCTCTTAATACTTAACTAACATCCCTTCCTTAGTACAAGCTCTCCCTAAATTAGACCTCCTAGGTCCTTATTTATACTACTTTATAGGCTTATAGTCATTACAATATTTTTTTAAAACCCTAACCTTATCACGATTAGGCTTGTCTGCCTGCGTGCCACGTTACTTTTCCTCATGCATGCTGATTTTCCTTCTTTTTTTGCATGTTGCTTTCTTGCCACCTATTGCTTTCTGCATGCTACTTTCTTTTTCATGATTTTCCTATCCCTGGAGCATGCTTTTAGTATGGAAAGGAAAGTGGAAAGTAAAAATATCGTTTCTAAAAGAGTGATCTATAACAATTATAGAGATCACCATCCTCCCTCTCCTAACCTCACTCAACTTAAAAGTTTGATATATTAGAAAATGGATGAAAGAAGAGAAAAGGGAATGTTTCACTTGTGATAGAAAGAACAATAAGGGGCATAAATGTGGTGAAAATAAACTATTCTACATTGATTGTGAAGAAGAAGATCAATAATTGGAACCATTGTAGGATATATATTTATAAGAGCCTACTCCAACCATATATTTTCATGCATTGGTTGGTATCAGTACTCCACAAACCCTCAAGATACAAGGATATATCAAAAAGAAAAAGGTAACAATTTTGATTGATTCTATTAGTACATAGGGGGGAGAGGAAAAGCCACTTGTTGGAATACTGAGGGGGGGGTGAATCAATATGAGCACTTTATACCACTTTTAACCACAATATATATTCTTTCACATTAAAAACAATGTTCAACAGTATATAATCAATGTATCATCTATGAATGAATCCATTATATATGTATATATATATATATATATATCATAAGCATGTAAACATAAGCATCATCACATCAACATCACATCAAGAACACAGTACACCAGTATTTACGTGGAAACCCAAATGGGAGAAAATTATGGAATGTTTTCTTATATATATCAAGAATTCATTCATAGGCAGCACCAACTTCCAAATTCTCCAATTGCAACTAGAAGGAGGCTCCAACCCCCTATTCTCAGGCTCTGAACTGAAGGAAGCTACAACTCCCTGAATTCTCTGGCTTCAACCAGAAGGAGGCTATAACCCCTAGGGATCTTTGGCTCTAACCAGAAGGGTGATGTAACCACCTAGTTCTCAACATCCAAATTGAAGGAAGCTCTAAATCTCTGATTCTCCATCTCAAACCGGAAGGAGAATACAACCCCCTTTACCTGCCCCATCATGTCTCCCTGAAATATAATTGTAGACCAACTTTCACTACCAAAATCAATTCCATTGTCATTGTCATTGCCTCTATCACATCAACCTATAAGCTGTCAGTGTATCTAATAACCTGTACCAACCTTCTTCAAATATTTCCTACAGATCCGCAATTTGTTTATGTTTTAACACGCAGATGTCCATGGCTCTCTTTGTTGCAACTTGTGGATGTCCATGCCTCTCATTTCTGCAACTCGTGGACTACTACAAAAATATCCCAATTTCATTGTTACTGTCACATCAAATCTTGTCACAACAACATGTCCAACCAATCATTGTCTCATCCACGAAACCACATCCACTCTCATATACATGAAACTCATGCCAAGATCACCAAGAGCATATCTAAAACCATATGCGCAACAACACCAACACATGCCTCTACCAAGAATGTATCAATATCACCACATACCATCAATCATGTACCATAACCTATATCACAACAAGTGCATCAACCATGCACCAAACTGTGGATCAACCATGCACCTCAACCTATACCAAACCATGCATCAACCATGCACCTCAACTTGTACCATATGCCTCAAACATCAACCATGTACCATAACAAGTGCATCAATCATGCATCAAACTTGCATCATCAACACATGTGCCATAACATGTGTCAACCATGCACATCAACCATGTACATAAACCATCAACACCTGTACCATACCATGTTCCAACCATGGACATAAACCATGTTCCTCAACACCATATTCCAATAAACAAATATATGAACCAACAATGTATCTCCCCAAGTAGACCTCAACCAACATGTACCATGCATCGAATGATGTGTCTCAAGTCATAATCCAAATCCCAAAAACATATGCCTCAAGAATGCTCCTCATTATCACCAAGATGAAACCTCATAACACAATATAACAAGCCTCAAGTATGCACCATAACATGTAACCAAACCATACACCAAGATAGCCAATGATGCTTCTCATCAATGTACCATAGCATCACCAAGATGTACCATATCACATATTATCATTACCAAGCATGTACCATAACACCATAACCATAACCCTTAAGACTTACCTTTGATCCTATAGTTGACTTGTTCTACTATAAACTGACGTATAACTCTTCCACGGTCCTTAGGAAACTGGTACCAACATCCCTTCACAACCTTTCACAATTTATTTTTGATGCAGGAGCATCGCTCCACCTCAGTGAATGCACCAACACGCAAACACACAATGGAGAAAGGGAGAGGCATTAAGCCTCCCATTTTTAAATTTGAAATAATTCTATACGGATTTTCATGTTGTAAGGTTGTAAATGCCAGGCCATGCCTTTGTACAAGTACTAATTGAATTAACTTAAAGGGCTTCTTGTAGTAGGCCTAGATCGTAGTCAGGTTTGGGTAAACATTTATGAAAACTTCAATGTAATAGATGAGGTTAGGTGAGAGAGGATGAGCTCGCAAAGCCCCTCTTTTGTAAGGAGATCTTGTATCAAATTTTAATAGGCAGAGAATGATAGAGATTCTTAGGAGACTCAGGAGGTAGAATAGTTCTGAGAGAGAGAGCTTGAGATAACTGGGACTTTGTTACAGTCTGGTTTTTGTAAACATATGTATAGACACACAAAGATAATATAAAAGAATTTTTTCCTGCATATCGTGTGTTTATGTATTTGTGTTCATTTTATGTTTTATGCATTTTCATGGTTTGAATGCGTAACTGGTGAAGTATTGCATGAGTTTCAATTGTTTCTCATCTTTGAGTTTCCGAGTGCAAGGAGTGCACACAGTCTACAAAGAGTGCATTGAAAGAGGTTTAACCTCGAGGGAAAGCTCAAGAGGGATATCATTGAACCTTCATCAATGGATGTGCAAGGAGTGCACGGGAAGAACTCTTTATCGAGCTCTTAAAGAACCAAAGTTATTGAGAACTTTGTAGAGCTCTGCCAGATGGGCATTGAGATGGTGCAAGTGTGCACAGAAGAAATTTGTGTTGAGTTCAGGAGAAACAGATTTGTTGAATATTCTATGAGGAGAAGATTTGTAAGGAGTGCATTAAGAAGAAGGACACCAAGAGGGAGAGAAGTATTTCTTGTTCAAGAAATCCTTCAAATATGAGTTTGATGAAATCCTAAGAATGCAAGGTGTGTGTGGGGGATCGAAACCTTCAAGGAAGTCAAGCTCAGAAGGGATAACACATAGGTTGCCGAAGAGTCGGACTTACTCTAAGTCTGAAAACTCAAAGGAGGGATAACACTACAAGAGTGAAGCGAGACCAAGGTTTGGGTCCAAGGGAATAAGTTCAAAGGTCGAGACCTTTCAAACATTGAAAAAATATTATAAGTCAGGAGAAGGTGGAAGCTCAGGAGGAGGAGCGACAAAAACCATCTGATCAGTTATGGAGAAAAACCTGGACCATTAGATCTACGTCCAGGAAGAGGAGAAATGAGCACAGGGGAAATAGATCCCAGTCCTCATATATGAGCACATGGATCAACAGCCATTGGATCTAGAGTAACGTGCATAGTTTTTAACTCTTTGGAGTGCACAGGAGAGAGGGTTTTGGAAAATCTTGAAATCTTGACATCATCAGAACCGTCCATCGGAAGGGGTGCGTGGTGAGAGATCGTCATTTTGCTGACTCATGATTCAAAGAAGTCAAAGGGAAAATTCATGAAACTCGCAAAACACGAAATCGCAAAAATATCCCAGTCATTGATTGAGAATAAATTTGGATCGTTGATTGTCCAGGGAGAATTTCAGCATTTCGGGGATTGGGATAACGGAAGTGGAAAGTCTTTCGACTTCACAATATGCGAAATCCAAATGACATCTGGACCGTTAGATACAGAGGAGAGTGAGCCATTGATTTGATATTCTGAAATATCAGAATTTCAAAAGTCAGGGATGTGAAGGAATTTGTGACTTGGCAGTCACAAGTCGCGAAATCCCAATTCACCAAATGAGAATCTAGACCGTTGGATCTAGAAGGGATACATTTCAATGGGTTGGGAGATCCAAAGGAGGTGGGGGTTGAAAATTGAAATAGCTAAAGATCTGAAAGTCGTCGATCTACGAAGGGACACTTGTCGCCAAATCGTGAGCTCTGGGGGATGTTACGCTGCAGTTTCAGTTTTGAGAAATGAAACAGTCGAAGCCCGAAGTGCCAAAGAGCCGAAGCACCAGAGAGCCAAAGAGCCGAAGCACCAAATTCTAGAGAGATTATGAGCCATCAAATCACCCGAAGAAAATTTGATTCGTCGGACGAGGAGAGGAAATGTGGAGAAAATATGTGAACTTCGGGTAAAGTTCCAGAGCGATTCATAGCCGTCGGATTTAAGAGGATAGGTGGCAGGATTTCGTGTATTTGGGGAGAAGGAAAAGGTTTGAGATTTGAGACCTCAGAAGTTCGAAACCCGAAGAGGATCCCGAGCATTGATCGAGAAGAGGATTCCAGGACCGTTGATCTGGTTGAGGAGGTCAAGGACCCGAAGAAAGAGCACAACTGTTGATTGAGGATATACATGTGAGCAGATCTTCCACCCCAGGAGATGCCCAATCAGCAGAGGCGAGAACTTGAGAAATGAGATTCCCAAAGGCCGGACTCACAAAGGAGATCCTAGCCATAGATTCAAGGGGATAGTTGGCAATAGATCTTCCACTCCAGAATATTGTCACACGGAGGAGAGTGGAGTTGAGAATTGAAACTCCTGGAGGCTGAAAGAGCAGAGTCAACAGCAGTTGTTGATTCAAACAGGACTACTTGTCAACAGATCATAGAGATTTGTGGAGATGCATGGAAGGAGGAAAGAAGGGTGGAGTGGAGATCGATAATATTCATCGATCACAGAAAGCACCAAAGGATCATGAGATCGATGATCGAGAAAGATTGCGGGGCCAGGACATGTTCGGACAATAATAATCCTTAAATGGGCCGCAATTTCAACCACGATTTTGGAAGGGAGATATGTGGTAGCTAGAGGAGGATTGAGGGGTGAGAAGCGAGTTGGTCTAAAACCACTCTTGCCCACGCTTGCAATAGTGCATTAGAAAAAGGGCACAGTCGAGGGTCGTATGAAGGAAGGGGCTAGTAAAGAGGAGCTAGTGCACATGAACTGAAGAGCGCTGGAAACAGGACCTATGCCAAAGGAAGAAAAGGGGTCTGTGTATGATTTATGGGTTCATTCAGGAGCCCACAGAGTCAATCCGACTTGACACTTGGAACAATCCAGAGACCGAGAGGTCGCAGAACCCCGAAGGACAGGGGGGATACATCAGGTGGTATCAGAGCACAGATTTAAATTTTTGTAGTAGAGAATAGATAAAGAAAAAACTCTGATACACACCATCAAGTGGTATCAAAGCTCAGATTTGTTATTTCTGTAGCAGAGAATTGAGAAAGGACATACTCTAATACACACCATCAGGTGGTATCAAAGCTTATATTTTGTTTGTAGACAACAAATAAAGGAGAGACGGTGAAAAGAGATGACCTGATAACATCAGGTGGTATCATAAATAGGAGTTTTCCTATAGACAACAGGTGAAAGGAGGCCAGGTATTGATGCTCTGTGAGAATGTTCTTACATGAGAACAACATCAAGAATTTAAATAGTCGGGTAAGTTGTAAGAGAAGATGGAAGTGCTCTTGGATGAAGAGTAATCCATAGACTTGCCAGGAGGGCAGGTAGAGGAAGAAGATGGCTATTGAAGGCCATGAACATGGTCTAAGAGAATACTGCCAGTAGAAAAACAAGGCTGATATGTTCCAAGAGATCAGCGAGATAAGAGCAAGAATGGAGAATATTTCATTTGAAATGCAGCAGGATGAAAAAGTGCATTGGGTGTATGAATGGCCCATGAAGAAAAGGGTGAAATGGATAGTAAAGGAATATTTGGCCAAGGAACAATGAAGGCTGATGAGAAGGTGGTTGAGGCATGCTAAAACACTCAGCGACACAGAGGAGGAACTGATTCACATCTATGAACTAGATATTGGGAGAAATATCAGTGACGAGGAGGATAAGAGGTCAGATAAAGATCTCGTAAACTGTCAGGTGGGAGGAAATGGAATTTCAAGTTGACAGGTGGGAAATGGAAAGAGGTTAGGTGGAGGTTATGAATACTGCCAGGGGAGCAGTGTCGAAATTTCATATTTCCAAGTGGGAAATGAGATGGGATCGGTTGATCTCATAGACTCCCAAGTGGGTAGAAATGAAGTCCCAAATTTCCAGGTGGACAAGGGAAAAGAGATGAGACTGTCTGAGAGTCTCATGGACTCTATTGAGAGTTCATATCAGCAAGGAGTGTCGATAGATGAAGTTTCATGTGGGTTTTCAAACCATTTTAATGAATATGATGAGAAGTTAAATACTTCCATCACAAACGAGGAGGATCAGAGGAGCATTCTGGTCATTGGGGGAATTCAGATATTTTTACTAGATAGCCCAGTTGAGGCCAGAGCATGTGTTGCAGATGCAACAGCAGAAGAAGGACAGTCAGCGATGAATGTCATGATGAAGGAGCAGATATCAGAAGCTCCCCAAGGAGAAGAGGAATAAATGGAGAAGACATTGATGTTTACCCCAGCAGAAGAAGATGATCATTTAGAAGAACGACTCGATATTTTCAACCAGGAAGCCGAAACAGAGATGATTGCAACACTAGAGCCTGCAGTATAAAGTGAAGTAGATAGCATAGACCTTGTTGATCTGTAAGAGGAACTGAAATCCCTAGAGAGAAGGGTCATGGTGCAAAGCTTTCACATCCAACAGTTCAAGTTGGAGACAGATGGAGGAGCATACCAGCCAGAGGGACAGTTGGAGGAAGCTAGAGTTGAACCAACACAAGGAGAAATGGAAGAAGCTAATCTGTCAGAGGAGGTGACTGAGAACCAGTTTAGTTAAGAAGAGATTGCAAAACTGGAGTCTGTGGTAGAGTGGCAACTTAGCACCACAAGGGGAGATGAATACAACATGGGGGATTAGGTTGATCTACCCATTGATAAGGAAGTGTAGCAGAGGAGACTGCATAAGAAGAGACAACCACTAGAGTAGCTAGATAGGGTGTGTCAGGCGAAATCTATGTCGTTATAATAACGTTGTAGTACTTGCCCAACCATTTAATTGTCAACCCAGGGTACGTAAACTGACAAAGCACACGCACTGTATATGCAGGACTGAAGTAGAACTAATCTAATATAATCTATGTTGCAGAAATCAAACTGATCTAAGAAAGCATTGAAACACTAACTAGGAAAGCATGAAATTGCCTAAGGGAAATACAACATGTGAAGAGTTAACAACAATGAGCTCATACAATATATCAATCTCAAATCATATTACAATAGTCAAATGACAAAACATGAAAGAATAACAAAGCTAAGAATTCCCTTCCTTCATCAAAAGCTAATCATTGAATCCTAATTCTCTAATTGTCTAATTCCAACTCTAATTCAATCCTAATTGATATCTCATGAAGATAGAGCACTCTCTTATATACATGAAGAAGATAACCATCTCATAATTGTAGATCCACTATTCTCTCAACCACTCTCAACTACTTTCCCATTGTTACAAGATATGATCCCTTCAAATCCTCACACATATCTCTCATATATCTTAGATAAGATATTCTAACCAAATCTCCATGATCTTCTCCTTGAAGAGAGGCTTGAATAATTATCTCCTTTG
>ML776670.1:500549-511094 GCA_009831015.1 Picea engelmannii | reverse complement strand
GAAAATAATGATGTGAAACCCAAATGTATTTATGAAAATGGTATGATGAAGGTTTAATGGGGCGATGAAATGTAAGGAATAGTGAAGGGAAAGGTGGATGAAAATACGACATTTCTGAGTCCCAACAGGGTGATAGAGGAGATAAGGAGGTTGATGTTGAGGTCAGCAGAAGTAGTCATCAAAGGGGAGTTGAACAGAAGAGAGCTTTCCATAGCAGCAGGAAAGAAACAAAAGAGGAACAAGAAGCAGCAGCAACAGTGTAACTGTAGAGGAGCAAGAGGACAACCTCAGAACAAAATTTGGAATCCGGGTGGATTTCAACACTGGAGAAGAGGAGCTCATGAGTAGGACCTCATGTTTTTTCTATTAGGGGAGTATGATGCAGGAGCATCGCTCCACCTCAGCGAACGCACCAGCACACAAACACATAATGGAGAAAGGGAGACGCATTAAACCTCCCATTTTTAAATTTGAAATAATCCTATACGGATTTTCATGTTGTAAGGTTGTAAATGTTAGGCCATGACTTTGTACAGGTAGTGGTTGAATTGTCTTAAAGGGTTTCTTGTAGTAGGCCCAGATTGTATTCAGGTCTAAGTAAACATTTATGAAAACTTCAATGTAATAGATCAGGTTAGGTGAGAGAGGACGAGCTCGCAGATACCCTCTTTTGTAAGGAGATATTGTATCAGATTTCAATAGGAAGAGAATGATAAAGAGTCTTAGGAGACTCAGGAGGTAGAATAGTTCTAAGAGAGAGAGCTTGAGAGAACTGGGACTCTATTACAGTCTGGTTTTTGTAAACATCTATCTAGACACACAAAGATAATATAAAAGCAGTTTTTCCTGCATATCATGTGTTTATGTATTTGTGTTCATTTTATATTTTATGCATTTTCATGGTTTGAATGTGTAACTGGTGAAGTATTGCATGATTTTCAATTGTTTCTCATCTTTGAGTTTCCAAGTGAAAGGAGTGCACGCAATCTGCAAAGAGTGCGTTGACAGAGGTTTAACCTCAAGGGAAAGATCAGGAGGGATTTTGTTGAACCTTCATCAGCGAAAGTGCAAGGAATGCGTGGGAAGAACTCTTTATCGAGTTCTAAGAGAACCAGAGTTACTGAGAACTCTATAGAGTTCTGTCAGGTGGGAATTGAGTCGGTGAAAGTGTGCACAGAAGAAATATGTGTCACGTTCAGGAGAAATAGAGTTGTTGAATATTCTGTGAGGAGAAGCTCTGCAAAGAGTGCATTGAGAAGAAGGACGCTAGGAGGGGGAGAAGTATTACTTGTTCAAGAAATCCTTCATATCTGATTTTGACGAAATCCTGAGAACGAAAGGTGTGCATGGGGGATAAAAACCTTCGAGGAGTTCAAGATCAAGAGGGATAACGCAAAGGTTGTGAAAGAGCCAGACTTACTTTAAGTCTGAAAAATAAAAGGAGTAATAATGCTACAAGAGCGAAGCGAGACCAAGACTTGGGTCTGCGGGAAGAATTTTAAAGGTCGAGACCTTTCGAACATTCAAAAAATCTTATAAGTCAGGAGAAGGTGGAAGCTCAGGAGGAGCGACAACAACCATCTGATTGGCTGTGGAGAAGAACCTGGACCATTATATCTATGTTCAGGAAGAGGAGAAACAAGCTCAAGGGAAACAAATCTCAACCATCATATCTGAGTGTGGATCAACAACCATTGGATCGAGAGTAACGTGCATGGTTTTTAACTCTTTGGAGTTCACAAGAGAGAGGGTTTTGCAAAATCATGAAATCCCGACATCATCATAATCGTCCATTAGAAGGGGTGTGTGGCAAGTGATCAACGTTTCACCAACTCATGATTCAAACAAGTCAAAGGGAAAATTCGTGAAACTCATGAAACATGAAATGTGAAATCGTGAAAAGATCCCAGCCATTGATTCAGAAGAGATCTGGACCGTTGATTGTCCAGGGAGAATTTCAGCATTTCTGGAATCGGGAGAACAGAAGTGGAAATTCCTTCGACTTCATGATATGCAATATCTATATGAGATCTAGACCGTTAGATCCAGAGGAGTGCGAGTCGTTGATTTGATATTCTGAAATATCAAAATTTCGGAAGCCGGGGATGTGAAGGAAGTTGTGACTTGGAAGTTGCAAGTCACAAAATCCTAATTCGCAAAAGGAGAATCTGGATCGTTAGATCTAGAAGGGATATGTGTCAATGGGCTGGGAGATCCAAAGGAGGTGGAGGTTGAAGAGTGAAACAACCGAAGCTCAAAGAGATGAAAGTCGTCGATATGTGAAGGGACACTTGTCGCCATATCGTGAGCTCTAGGGGAAGTTATGTTGGAGTTTCAGTTTTGAGAACTGAAATAGTTGAAGCCCGAAGCGCCAGAGAGCCGAAGAGCTGAAGCATCAAGGAGCAGAAGATCTGAAGCGCCAAAGGCCAGAGAGATTTTGAACCATCAGATCGCCCAAATAAAATCTCAGTCGATGAACTAGGAGAGGAGACATGGCGGAAATATGTGAACTCTAGGTAAAGTTCTGGAGTGATACATAGCTGTCGTATTTAAGAGGACACATGGAAGGATTCTACATATTTGGGGAGAAGGAAAAGGGTTGAGATTTGAGACCTCAGAAGTCTGGAACCCGAAGAGGATATCGATCGTTGATCGAGAAGAGGATTCCAAGACCATTGATCTGGTCGAGGAGGTCAAGGACCCGAAGCAAGAGAAAAACCATTGATTGAGGATATACGTGTCAGCAGATCTTCCACCCCAGTAGATGCCCAATCAACAGAGGTGAGAACTTGAGAATTGAGATTCCCGAAGGCCAAACTCATGGAGGAGATCCTGGCTATAGATTCAAGGGGACAGGTGGCAACAGATCTTCCACTCCAGAATATTTTCATACAAAAGAGAGTGGAGTTGAGAATTGAAACTCCCGCAGGGCGAAAGGGCGGAGTCAACAACAGTCGTTGATTCGAACAAGACTACGTGTCGACAGATCATAGAGATCTGTGGAGATGCATAGAAGGAGGAAAGAAGAGTGGAGCGGAGATCAATAATAGTCATCAATCACATGCAGTGCCAAAGGATCGTGAGATCGAAGATCAATAAGGATTTCGGGGCCAGGACATGCTCGGACAATAATAATCCTTGAGCGGTCTGCAATTTCAACCATGGTTTTGGAAGGGAGATACATGGTAGCTAGAGGAGGATTTCTGCGTGAAAAGCAGGTTGGTTTAAAACCACTCTTGTCCACACACGCAATCGTGCATTAGCATAAGGGCACAGCCCAAGGTTGTATGAAGGAAGGGGCTAGTAAAGAGGATCTAGCGCCCATGAACTGAAGAGAATTGGAATGCGCAAACAGAAGGTGTGGGTATCACAGGACCTGCAGCAAAGGAAGAAAAGGGGCATGTGTATGATTTATAGGTTCATTCATTCAGGAGCCCATGGAGTCAATCCAACTCGACACCTGGAGGTCACAAAATCCCGAAAGGGAGGGAGGATGCATCAATTTTACATATACGTGACTTGGTCTTCTACAACCCGTGGATATCTATGCTTTCCTCCACTATATCTCACGTACATATGCACCCTGTTGACCTACAACTCACGAATACCTCAGAAAATAGGGTTACTCAAGATTTTGTCAACCCCAAGACTTTTACCTTCGACCTTCCTTTGTAAACTCATAAAAATGATGTCACAAACTATCCAAAATATCACAATAATAGACCATAACAAACACAAGATAGATATTCAACTGTAAGTGTGTGTGTGTACTATGAGAGACTCCTTGAGGTGTTTATATGATTTTTCATTGTAACCTCTCTTCTGACTTTAGGGATTTCTTGTTGCAACCACTTTACCCTTTCACTAAGACTTGTAACCAACTAGGGGCTTCTTAACCACTCTTCGGGGCTTCCAACTTAAAAAGGCCATATCTCCCTAACCGTGAGGAACCACGTGGCGTTCCACATCTCACCGGAAATGGAACCACATGTAATATCCATATATGATATTATTCTCTGCAATTACATTTTCCAACATGTCCATATTTCTCATTCAAATTTGGGTACCAAGACCACACCATCGAGGCTACATGTAGACTACATCAAATGTATCCAACTAACTCATCATCAACCTCGATCATACAAATTTCAATCAAATATCCAACATCTATGGACCTTTCCAAGGGTTGACATCAATCTCGAAGATCACTCTCCAAGGTTTGACATCAATGATAACCAACTGTCCAACAATCTCCCCTCTTGTCATTGATGGCAACACCAAAATTGGTGGAAACACTTAGACATGGAAACACTCATTCTCATGCTCCCCTCATCAATGTTCCTCACTCTCCCCCTTTGACATCAATGTAAAATGGTATCTCTCATTGGGTTTGATCCCCTTGTCCTCCTATGTAAATAAATCAGTACAAGATAAAAACACTTATCTTTAAAAAAGAACTATGCAACCGGCTGCTTGGGACAGACGTTCCACCCAACCATAGACTGATTTTTCCAAATATCAACATCCAGTCTCCCCTAAGCTAAGTCTAGCAATCCAAAAAATAGGGTGGTCTCTCACGGTCCACTCACAACTCATATAACTCTCAAACCAACTGATATTTTCCTACAACTATCCCAATTTTTCCACCATCTCTCTTCCTCTTGACCTGTCCAACCCAAGGAATGCACCATTCTTTTATCAAGGCTAACCCAAGGGATGTACCATCCATTTATCAAGGCTAACCCAAGGAATTATCCATTCATTTTATCAAGCTCTCTCTGGCACAGGAAGCTAGGAATCTCTCAGCTAGGAACTGAAGGGAAATTGTTTGTAGGAAAACTATCATCAAACCAATAGAAACCACTTTATATTTCAATGCAACTCACACAGGAGTTCACTCTTGCGGCCTGAAAACTAGGCTCTTGAGTTCTCCAAATCTAATTCTCTCTAATTACGCTCCAGTTACGCTCTAGTTACGCTCCAGACTTTGGCCTTGTATGGTCACACCAGCTTCAAGCTCTCTTTCTTCTCTTTGTCCCCCTTCCCATGCACAAACTTGACTAACTGAAAAAATGTTCCCCCAAACCATATGAGTTTACTCTCTTTGGCTTTCCTTTCTTGACTCACACTCTTCCCAAATAATATTTTACTCAACCCCCATGTTCCCAATAAATTTGTGGATGTGACCACTCACACCCGCCCTCTTACATGTATTCAATGATTGGCTTTTGGAAACACTCAATCAGAAAAGGGAAGGTTCATTTACAAATATCAATTTAGGAAAATGGTTTAAATCATTATACATGGGTAATCCCCCCTTGGACCCCTCTTGGCCATTATCCTAGACACTCCCCTCTCTTATGAATTGATTCAGCCCCCATCTCTTGTCAATGTCCCCTTAGCAGTTGGCATCACATTTTTATTAATAAAACAAATAAATACAATTTACATATTACATCACTTGGTCATAGCCACGTATTATATCTACATAAGCATTAATTAATATGGGGATTATAATGGGGATGTTACATTCCCCCTCCCCTACAATTGTGTATCATTCTCAGTGCACTCTATGTCGATATACATATATTCAAATTTACGTCATAATACTTAGAAAATAATTCTTGCAATTTAACAACTCCAATAGAAGCTCCAACCAAAATCTCGTGTTCCTCTCAACTTGTTGACCGAAGGAATGCACCATTTTTTTATCAGATTTAACCCAAGGGATGTACTATCCATTTATCAAGTCTAACCCAAGGAATGAGCCATTCTTTTATCAAGTTCCCCAATGTAGTTGGCCACGACTTTGAGATGTGGTTCTACAAGATACCAGATATATAAAATATGCAGAACATAAATAAAATGCTAGAAATGGTAGAATAACAGTAAAATATCCAGCATAATCTTCACAATACACAGAAATGATATAACAATAGCAATAAAAATAGCACTTTGATTCAGAAATTAATTTTCATAGGCCTCTTCGAGGGGGCAACCTCCAATCGAGCAGCGCTCTGTTACAATAATCTCCAAGCTAGGGTTCTCATACCCTCGACCCTTATTTATACTAAATATGTCTATTAAGAGAAGCATCTAGAGGAAGATCCTTCTAGAAGCAGGAGCTTCTATTAGGTCTTCTTACATCCACCTTATTCTATTTTATTGAAAGGCCTTATTAATATTGACCTTTATTACATTCGAATACATTGATCTACCTATGTGCAGGTTAGGACATTAACATGTCCGCCCCCTTAAAAACAGCCTTGTCCTCAAGGCTTGAGATGTGGAAACTGTTGTGGAATGGTAGCTAGTTCCCAAGTGGCATCTGTTAGATTCATATATTTCCATTGTACTAGCACTTCCTTGATGGTTCTCTGACGCAGGAAACTCTCACGCTGGTCCAAAACTACTTTTGGTTGTAGCCAAATGGAGCCTTCTTCAGCTAACTCTGGAAGGTTGGTTTGAATTTGGCACTTGGTTCCAATCACCTTCTTCAAGCATGAAACATGAAAAACAGGATGTAGCTTCAACTAACTGGGCAGAGCTAACTGATATGCAACTTGTCCCACACGCTTGAGAACTGTGTAAGGGCCATAAATTTGGGTGCTAGCTTCTGACAATGCTCGGCCTTGAGGGAAGTTTTCTTATATGGTTGCAGTCTTAGAAACACCTGATCCCCTTCTGCAAATTGACGTTCAGAGAGACCTTGATCTGCTTGTTGCTTCATTCTATTCTATTCCATGACCAAGTTCTCTTTAAGGGTACAAAGGATATCCTCTCGGACTGTAAGTGTTTGGCCAACCGCCTGGACCTTCGAGGTACCTGGTAAGTATGAGAGAACTAAAGGTGGCTTATGTCCATATACCGCTTCAAAAGGAGTCATGCGAGTGGTTGTATGGTATGTAGTGTTGTACCACCATTCGGTGAGGGGTAACCATTGAGCCCACTGGTGTTGTTTTTCAGAGGCAAATCACCTCAGGTATGTCTCCAAACACTTGTTGACAACTTCCATTTGACCATCCGTTTGGGGATGATAAGCTGAGCTGAGATGCAATTGTGTGCCTTGTAGCTTAAACAGCTCTTGCCAAAAGTTACTTGTGAAATTTGGGTCTTGATCGAAAACAATAGAGTGCGGCATGCCATGAAGCTTGAAGACCTGGTCCATGAAACTTTGAGCCACTGTGGATGCAGTAAATGGGTGGGGAAGAGCGCAAAAATGAGTATACTTGGAAAGGTGATCCACCACCACCATTATGACTGATTTATTCCTCGATTTGGGTAAGCCTGTAATAAAGTCCATAGATATATCCTTCCAAATAGTAGGGGGAATCGAAAGCGGTTGGAGGGTGCCTAGAGATTTGACTGTTTCTCCCTTGTTGCATTGACACACCTCACATTCAGCGACAAACTTATGGATGTCCTGTTTCATACCATCTCAGAAAAAAGAATGTTTGACTCGGTCATATGTTTTGGTGAACCCTGAGTGCCCCTTTGTGGGTGTAGCATGAAGCTCATAAAGCACCGTTGATTTGAGCTTGGATTGTTTACTTAAAAACAAGTGGCCTTTGTATTGAAGCTCATCCTAGAGCCAGGAGTACCCTAGGGGAGCCAGAGCCTTGTTCTATAGTTGTTGGATCAGATGCAAACTTTTGGGATCTTGAAGCCATTTCTGGCGCACAGCTTGGAGCCAATCAGGTACAATGAAGGAAAGAGAAAAAAGGGATCCTTCATCTTCATATTTCTGGGACAGTGCGTCTGCCACGACATTGTCTTTGCCCTTCTTGTAAATGATCTCATAATCATATCCAAGAGCTTAGTCACACATTTTTGTTGTTCCTGGGAGGAAATATGTTGTTCCAGAAAGTACTTGAGGCTTTGATGGTCTGTCTTAATTTGGAAGCATTTCCCCAAGAGATACGGATGCCACAACTCAAAGGCATGCAGAATTGCCAACATTTCTTTTTCATAAATGGGTTTGCCCAGATTCTTTTCAGACAATTTCTTGCTAGTGAAGGCCAAGGGTCGACCCTCTTGCATAAGGACAGCGCCGATTCCTTTCCCTAAGGTGTCACATTCCAACACAAAGGTCTTTGTGAAGTCAGGAAGGGCCAGAACCGGAGTGGTGCACATGGTCGTCTTCAAGGTTTGAAAATCTTGAGGAGCTATTGGAGTCCAAGTGAAAGAGTTCTTTTTTAGAAGAGCTGTGAGAGGTGCTACAATCTTTCTGTAGTTCTTAACGAACTTGCGATAATACCCTGTGAGGCCCAAAAATCCATGCAATTTTTTGAGAGTTTTTGGGTGCGGCCAGTCTTGCATAGCTTCAATATTTTTCGGGTCCACCCTTACGCCATCCTTTCCCACCAGATGACCCAAGTATTCTACTTCCGAGGCACCAAAAACACATTTGGACTGTTTCAGGAAAAGTTGGTGTTGAGAGAGTAGGCGGAGAACTTGATCCACATGAGTAAGATGGTATGTCCAGGTTTTTCTATAGATGAGGATATCATCAAAGAAAACTAAGACAAAATGACGGAGAAAAGGGCGGAAGACATGGTTCATGAGGCTCTGGAAGGTGGAGAGAGCATTACACAAACCAAAGGGCATGAACAAAAACTCATAATGGCCCTCATGAGTGTGAAAGGAAGTCTTGGGAATGTCGACCTCTTTCATACGTATCTGGTGATAGCCCGAGCGAAGATCAAGTTTGGTAAAGAATTGGGCGCCACTCAATTCATCCAAGAGGTCATCAATGACAGGAATGGGAAATTTGTCTTTGATGGTTAGTTTGTTGAGAGCACGGAAGTCAGGACACATTCTCCAAGAACCTTCTTTCTTCAGTACCATGACGATCGGAGAGGAGTAAGGGCTCGTACTAGGACGGATGACACCGGCAATAAGGAGTTCCTGGACCATTTTTTCAATTTCATTTTTTTGTGCAAAGGGGTGGCAATATGGACGTATATTGGGGGGAAGGATTCCTGGGATAAGGGGAATGGAATGATCATGGACATTGCAGGAAGGAGGGAGTCCTTGGGGAGTGGAAAATACCGTTTGATGTTTAGAAAGGAGGGTTTGGAGGTCTTGGGGCACTGGTGGGGTCTTTGTGGCTTGTATGGCGTGGAGTTGGGCAATGACACCAGAATGACCTTTTTTGAGCAGTTTTTCCATGCGATGAGAACTGATGACCTCAGGTGAACCATAAGTGATGCCTTGAAATTTATATTGGTGGCCTCTTTGGTCGAATTGCATGGTTAAGTTATGAAAATCAATGAGAATGGGACCCAAAGTCCTTAGCCAGTCTGCACCCAACACAATGTCGCAACCGCCCATGTCAATAGCAAACATATGGGATTTTAGGTGGTAATCACCGATTTGGAGACACACATTTTCACAGTTCCCGCCACATTTCATAGAACCACCATTGGCAATCATGATTTGGAAATTGTTGACAGCACGGATGTAGCAATGGGTTTCTTGGGCAATGCGGCGATGAATAAAATTATGGGTGTTGCCACTATCAACTAGAATGATGACCTTTCGGTGCTTGATGTAACCAATTAACTTGAGGGTTTGGGGGGCAGAGAAGTCGGTGAGAGCATTGAGGGAAATGATCGATTCCACTTCGGGAGGGTCGGAGGGAGGGTTTATGTCGGTGATTTCTGGTGACTCGGGCACAAGGGGAGTGTCAACATACTCTTCCGAAATATCCTCAGAGATGGCCATAAAAAGATTTTGTTCCTTACATTTTTGGCTTGGGAAATATTTGTCATCACAATTATAACAGAGGCCTTTGAGTTGTCATTCATCCATTTCAGCCCTGGTCAATTTTTGGATTTGTAATGGGGCGGAGGGAGTAGTGGGGTTTGTTGGTTTAGGGCGAGGGATAAAGGAAGGCTTACGGTTTTGAGAGGAAACAATTTGTTGTGCTTCTTTAGATTTTTTGGTAGCCTCCACCCAATTTGTAGATTGAGCCATGCAGGCATGGGCCCGAATCTCCTCCTTGAGGCCACTGATAAAACAATCTCAAAAGAAAGCATCAGTGATGCCCTCTGTTCGAAAAGTCAGTCGCTCAAATGCAGCTATGAAGTCTTCTACTGTGCCTGATTGCTTCAATTTTGTCAAACGGCCCAAATGGTTGGTGTCAGTGTCAAAGCGTTCATAAAGCTCCGCCACAAATTGGGTCCAAGCAATATATCCTTGACGGGAAGTTTTTCTCCATTGGCACCATTGCCAGCGTTCTTGATCTAGATGGAGAACACCATACCGGAGTTTTGCCAAGTCATCTGTAATGTTGTAGAGAGAGAAATAATGTTCCATTTGGGTGATGCAAAGATATGTTCCAAGCAATATACCATTTGATAAATAGTACTAGAGGTATTGATGCATCCATCAATACCTCCATTTATGGTGGTATTGATGGATGCATCACGGGAGGCAATAGTAGCACTGAGTTGTTGCACTTCTTGTTGGGTCTCGAGGAAACCAGATTGCAAGGTGTTGAAGCGAGACTCTAGTTCTTGGCTACAGGTATGGGCCATGAGG
>ML776670.1:459442-486005 GCA_009831015.1 Picea engelmannii | reverse complement strand
ATTTTCATTTTGAATCATCTTGTACTTGAACATTTAAGTGGGGTAAAAGGAGGTTGCCCCCTCGAAGAGGCTTATTATCTGATATTATCTCTTTTTCAAGGCGTTGAGTACTTTTCTAGAGGTTTTTGTATGCTATATTGATGCTTGGTTCTTAACAATCGAAGATATCAACCTACAAGTTAGAGTTTAACTAAAATGACTAGTAGCTCTGTTCAAAATGCTTTCTTTAGTCATTTGTAGTATTTGTTGACTCTTTACACCTGTAGTGCTACAAGCAAGGGAGCTTCCTAACAAAGAACAAGACAAGTTTCATTAGAACTCTATCTACTGTTGAGAGAGAAGTCTGCTAAAGACTTCCTTTTCGGTGCCTATGTTAGTTTGCACAGTTGTCCTTAACCACCGAAAGCAGAGATTTCGGTGGCTTATAGGTTAGAATTTTGGCTCACAAACCACCGAAAGCACAGACAGGGCAGAGAGGTATGATTTTTGTACATATCTGAGTTTTTCTAATCTTAATGCCACCAGTAAGGTTTCTAATGCAAGATAAAGATTAAAGGGATATGTTTTAGTGTTATGTTCCAGATTTTAAGGCAGATATTAAGGTAAAAAAGATAAAAGACCTTTCTATTTTTGGTCAACAAGCATCCAGTTGTCAAAGGATGAGTTTGATTACTTGATCATCTCATCAAATTGTTGAAGACTATTCAATAAGGGTTTGACCTTTATGATAGGACTAAATCCTATTCTTGAGAGTTGTTTTTATTATTTTCCATTATTAGTATATTAGATCCATTTTAATAGGATCTAGAACTATTTTGTAAGGGCTATAAAGCCATAGACTTTTGATGAACTAGGGGGTTCGACTTTGGAGACTTTTTCACACTCTATACTCAAGCTTCTCATTTGCAGATCAGTTTATACAAGCTTCTTTTGCAATTATTTGTTCAGACTTGCATTTTCCTGTCTATTCTATATTTGCACATGGATGTTTCATTCATGTCTATTCTGTTTGTCTAAAGCCTAATGGATTTCATCCTATCATTACTTTGATGAGTTGAATTGCAAATATCATTTTCTCATTGTGAATGGCCATTCATGTATCTTTATGTGTGAGTCTACTGGCATAGTAAGAATTCTCCATACATTCACATATTTACAAACCCTTTAAACAATGATAGTTAAAAGCCTTGTCATCTGGTTATGTTTATGCATGTCTTGAGAGAGCAATTTTGATTTAGTTATCTAACTTGATCCAATTAAGAAAATATTATACACCATTGAGATATTAGTTAAGTTACCAGGCTTCTTCAAGCTACAACCTGAGAAGGACTCCTGGAGTGATAACAAAACCCTTCCAAAAATTGGACATAAACTTCAGATCTCTATCTGAAACTATTTCCTTAGGCACTCCATGTAGCCTAGCAACTTCTCTCATATAAATTTCTGCGATATTTTTTTCCTTCTGTGTAGTATTTGATGGAATGAAATGTGTTTCTTTAGTCAATTTTTCCACCACCACCATGATGGAATCATGTTTCTTTATTGTTTTAGGCAACTTAGTAATAAATTTAAAAGTGAAAACTTCCCAGTTCCACTCCGGAATGGCCAATGGTTCTAACAAACATGTTGGGTGCCTATGTTTTGTCTTTACCTTTTGGCATTCTAGACATCTGGCTATGTAATTAACCACTTCTTTCTTCATTCTTGGCCAAAAATATTGGCTTCTTACTACGACAATCATTTTACGATAACCTGGGTACCCTGCATATGGCACATTATGCATCTCTTCTAACAATGTGTTTTTCAGCTCACTGAAATTTGGCACATACACCTTACCTTTGTACATGATAATTATATATTCTTTCAGTTCATAATAATTAAATTTCCATTGAAAATTACCTTGTTGTAATGTCTCTTTTATTTTTAAATAACTATGATCTGAACTTGTTGTTGCAATAACTTTGTCTTTCATATCTGTCCTGTACATGCTAATGGTTGCAATATGCACTTCATGAGCTCTCATGTTGAGTGCATCATCCACTTTATTTTCCTTTCCCTTTATGTGTTTAATTTCAAAGTCATATTCACTCAAAAATTCCATTGATCTAGTTTGTCTAGCATTTAGTGATGGTTGTCCAAACAAACCATTTCTTCACATTTTCAATTCATGTACAATCGTTGTTAAATCTAAGTCATGTGTATCATAAGTCCTTTCATGCTCTTTTAATTTTTTGGACTCATAGCATACCAGATGATCCGTTTGACTAAAGACTCCACCAATCCCTTCCTTGCATGCATCAATGCACACAACAAAATCTTTGTTTGCATCTACAATCTCAAATATTGGTGCACTTGTCAATATTCTCTTCAACTATTGAAAACTCTCTTCACAATTGGAAGTCCATTCAAATTTATCTCCCTTCTTTTTCAAAGAAGTGATTGGACTTGGAATATTTGAAAATCCTTTTATGAATATTTGATAATAATCGGCAAGACCCATGAATGATATAACCTCTGTCACATTATTTGGCATTGGCCATCCTCTAATGGCCTCTATCTTCTCAAGGTTAACTTCTATCCCTTTTGTTGATATTATATGCCCCAAGTAGTGGATCTTCTTTTGGTAAAATATGAACTTACCTATCTTAGCATATAATTTGTGCTCTCTTAAAACTTGTAATACCATTCTTAAATGTTTCTTATGTTCCTCTTCTGACTTAAAATAGATGAGTATATCATCTAGGAACACAATCATAAACTTGTCCAGGTATTCTCTGAACATTGCATTCATCAGACACATAAAAATTGTTGGGGAATTTGATAGCCCAAATGGCACTACCGTGAACTCATAATTCCCATATATCATTCTGAATGTTATGTTGTTGATGTATTCTTCCCTTATCCTTACTTGATGATAGTTTGATCTCAAGTCAATCTTTGAAAAGATTCTCACACCTTTCAATTGATCAAACAAATCATCAATTATGTGTAAAGGATGCTTATTCTTTATGGTAACCTTATTAAGTTGCATGAAATTGATACACGAACTTAAGGCTTCATCCTTCTTATTTACAAAAATAACCAGGGCTCCCCAAGGTGACACACTTGGGTGTATATACACTTCTCTACTAGGGGAACTCATGCAAGCTCAGGGACAAAGAGAAACTCAAGTGTGTCTCTTGTTTCGAGGAAAATAAATGTCGTAACCTTTCTTTCATAATTTAATCTGAAAGTCTCAACACTTAACCATTTTTCCACTTCTTCATGGACTTGTTGACTCGCGGAATCACAATCTTGGACAAACTTCCAAGATCTTACCGTAGTTTCATGGGACTGACAGTTGGTCTACCACATGGCTCCTCATCACCTGCCAACTGTAATCATGTCCAACATGTACCTTCCACTATGGAAGCACCCATATTTCTTCTACCACATCAGTTGACATGTGGCCTCCATGCCATGTCGATGTCATCATATGGAAAAATACCCAAATTTTTCCGATTTTCTTATTTTCGAAATTTCCAAAGGGGCCTAATTCTTCACATTTCCCATGAAATTCCTCTCAATTTTACTGCAATAATTTCAACAAATGAAATTTAGACATCCTTTTTCCAGCATTTCGTCAAATAGTTTGCCTACATAGTCTATAATTTTCACTTCAACATTACACTAATTGGCCCATCCAGGCTCAGTGTTGAAAAATGGGCTTTAATGCCACTTTGTAACATACCCAGCCACCAAAGCGGGGTCATGTCACGCAAAATATCTCTTGACATCGAATCTGATTCCATTTTAGTAACTTACCTAGCCTTTAGCTAAGCAACAATACATGTGGAATTCACATAAAATGAAACTTATGCTAATTAAAGAAATTATTTTATTGTTAGTCGATTTCCTATAGCTTACAACTATGAATTAAAACAGATTTAGATATTGTATTTAACCACAATAGAAGCATCTACAACATGTTGATAATCAACATGAGATACAACTAAATCGTTCATTACAACAGCATATAAATCATTCTAATTCACACAGAGTTCATGCACAACAATAACATATGTAAATAACTCAGAACAAGATAAAAAACTTATCTTTAAACAAGAATCATGCAACTAGCTGCTTGGGACGAATGTTCTACCAAACCATAGACTGACTATTCCAAATATCAACAGCCAGTCTACCCCAAGTTGAGACTAGCAATCCACAAAAGAGGGTGGTCTCTCACAGTCCACTCACAAATCATAAAAATCTCAACCCAACTGATATTTTCCTACAGATATCCCGATTTTTCCACCAACGCTCTTCCTCTTGACTTGTCCAACCCAAGGAATGTACCATTATTTTATTAAGGTTGACCCAAAGGATATACCATCCTTTTATCAAGGCTAACCCAAGGAATGAGCCATTCTTTTATCAAGGTCTCTCTGGCATAGGCAGCTAGGAATTTCTAAGTTGGGAGCTCAAGGGAAACTGCTACTAGGAAAACTATCAACAAACCAACAACAACCATTTGCTATTTCAGTGCAACTCATGTAGGAGTTCACTCTTGCAGGATGAAAACCATGCTCTCCAATTCGCTCCAATTATGCTCTAGTTACGATCTAGTTATGCTCCAGACTTTTCCCTCATGTGGTCACACCAACTCCAAGCTATCTTTCTTCTCTTTGTCCCCCTTCCCATGCAAACACTTGATTAACTAAAAAATTTATCCCCCCAACCATATGAATTTCCTCTCTTTGGCTTGTCTTTATTGACTCACAATCTTCCCAAAGCAGATTGTACTCAACCCCCATGTTCCCAATAACTTTTGGGATGTGACCACTCACACCCGCCCTCTTACATGTATTGAATGATTGGTTTTTGGAAGCACTCAATCAGAAAAGGGAAGGTTCATATACAAATATCAATTTAGGAAAATGGTTTAAATCATTAGTCATGGGTAATTCCCCCTTGAACCCCTCTTGGTCATTATTGATCCGAAAAGATCTTTTATATGACTATGGTTGAGTTATCAAGCATGTGTTGATTAAACAATTAGGAAGCTTAAATAAAGTGGAAGAAATTATAGAAGAAGCATAATAGACATATAAACATGTACATATCTGAAACAAATCATAAAACAACAGCAAACCATAACACCAATGTAATAACAGAGTTTGGAAATCTTGCCTACGTCTCTGGGCCTTTGTCTAAGTGGGTGAGGCTTTCTTATTTTTGTTCAAAGCTCAATAAGTACATAAAATTAGTGCCAAAAGGTTACAAAATGGATCTGGTCTTGTTCTACCAAATCTCTAGAACCCAACAAAAGAAATGACACTCAAATCGGATGACCAGAGCTCCCAGAAATGGCCCATAAAGGTGCACTCCTCAATAGCTTCCCTGCATAAAAATGGCTTTGGCTTGGAAAATATTCAGCATAAACCTGCTCTGAATGTCCTCCTATGGCCTCAAGAAGGCATGGTTTATATATATATGAAGTTGGTAACCATCTCCCAACTTCCCCCCAAGATTTGACCTCAAAAAGGGCTCAATATCCCCCCAAAAGGGCCAAAAATATCCAAAAAAGGCCTATAATCCATAAAAAATCACTATTATATGGTTAGAAAAAACACTTTTTCAAAATTATTGGGCTAAGCCCCTCGAGCATGGGCACGCCCACTTACTACAAGGTCACATGGCTTAATATGTCCATGCGCAAGCCCCCTAGAGGTTGTGCACTGGCCCTTACCTCGTAAGCTTCGATCGCATGAAGTGTCAAACATAATCATAGGCTTGACACTAACCACAACCGCATGCGCAAAAGGGTATCCACTAGTCTAGGTCACATGGAGTGTCAAACGGTAGCCCTGAAATCGAGGGCTATTCCACCACCTGCCTTCCAATACATAACACTCAGGCATATAGTATGGTTCCACTCCAACATAGAACCGCGACTATCGAATGGAACCCATGTCAGGTGTAATTCATATGGACAACATTGCGACTAGGGGCTGGGATGAGACCCCAGCCCTACCTTCTTCCACTCAGACCCATATACAAACTTAAATATAAGTGAACAGATATATGGTTAAGAACTAAACGGTGGGCGGATTGGCTAGTCCGACCCCGCCAAGACACTGCTCGATGAAGAGGTCTCGGAGTCGAACCCCATAAATCCAAAACAATTTTGCAATGAAAACTAACCAATCCATGGTTTCCACGTGGCATCGTTCCATAGGAAAATTAAATGCCATGCGTCAACTGCTCATTGGTCTAGCTATCTGCCACCTGCCTACCCTGTCATCTTACTTGCCCAGTCACTATCTGCCCCATGTCACCGTATAGGTGTGCCACATGTCACCCTTGTAGTGGTGACATGTGTCACTCTCGAATTGGTCCAACTGTACCTGCCACATCATCAGTCTGTACGTCAAGTCAGCCTACCATGTCAACTATACGGACCCTTCCATGTCAGTTGTACGGACCCTGCCACGTCAGTTGTATGGACCATTCCACATCAGCGCAAATTGTTCCTACCATGTCAGTTGTACGGCCTATACATTCATCTGCCACATGGCACTGTACAGACTGTGCAGTCATCATTTTTTTCCTGTTTGGAAAAACGAACAGATCGCCATAACTTGATCATGTGATGTCTGTTTGAGCCCATTCAAGTTGTGTTGGGTTCATATCAATGAGGCCTACGCACATGTCTGTTTTGAATCCATTCTGAGAAATTTGTTTCTTAGGCCTTTATGAGCCCCATCAATCTCCTAGATCCAATTTTGGATCACACCTCCCCACTAAAGGGCCTTTTGGTCCCCAAAAGGTTACTGACTAGTCATCAAGCTCGGGATAGGCCACCCGGCTTGTTCCATTTCTTTGAACTTTGTCCTGTGCACCTATCTCATCAAGATCAACTGTAACACAATCATGACAACTAACAGCATATTGTTAGCCATTTTTACCCTATCACATCTTACTAAAGGCACTATCATCCATGTAGACAATATTACTAATGATAGCATCAAAAATATGAATGCAAATGAGCTGATATGTTTGTAATGTTTGCACAACATTAACTGTGATTGATTTTCCATTCTACAATCATCTCTTATTCTTGCTTAAGATTGATTATTTGATTTGAAACAATTATAGGTGAGTTTCTTTCTTAATCTACCTTCTTTAATTGTTCCATTGTTTGAAGAGTTTTATTTGCCTTAACATGATGAGCATGAAACACATATTCTTGACCTGCTTTGGTTAAATGATATTGATTATTTTCCCTATAGAAGATTGTTTTACGATCATAAAAGTATGGACTGCCTAAGACCATTCCACATTCACTTAGTGGAACCACATCACATGTTACCTCGTCTACAAAATTAGATGAAATTGAAAATTTTAATGTGCATTGTTTTGTTATGTGCATTTGATGATTGTTTCTTATCCATTTAAGTGTGTAGGGATTATGATGCATCTGTGTTTTTAATCCCAATTGTTTAACCAATTCCTATGAAATTAAGTTAGATTGAGATCCACTATCTATAAATTTGTCAACCTTAGTGTGTCTCATGATGACCCTTATGTGAAACAAGTTACTTCTGCAATCAAATCTTTCACCAATTTTATCTGTCATACCAACCAATGAGACTTTTGATTCATCACCTGAATCCGATCCCAGTTTGTGGGTCGTGTTGTCACTACAACTGTTTGCCTCCCTTTCTTTTTCTTGAACCACTTTGGTCTCTTCTCGAGATGAAAATGCCAACAACGGTCCTCATCATGCCCCTCTTTCTTCCAATGCTTGCAAGAGTGCTTCTCTTCCTTTCTAATCACTGCATTTGCCTTTTTTCCATGCCAGTTCCTTTTGTCCTCTTTCCTTGAAGACAATTCCCCCGATACACCAACACTTGTTTTCCCTTCTTCAATGTATGTCGCTTGAACAAAAACCTCATCAAGATTAGTTGGTCCAAACATGAATACATTATTTCAAATATGTGCAGGTAAACCTCCTATAAACTTCATAAGATTTTCTTGGGTATGTAAAGGAATATCTAACATCAATGCCATTTTATGAAATCCATCTATGTATTCTTGCATTGTTTGTCCTTTTCTTAGTTTTAAATCTTTACATTCAATTAACACTTTCTCTTTATAACCCAAAGGATAGAATTTATTTCTAAGTGTAGAAATGAAACTTTGCCATTATGGAAATACATTACGCACTTGTTGCGTTCCATTTTACAACTTGATTTTCCACCAGATGAGCGTTGTGCCTGCAAGTCCGAGTGATGCCAATTTGATTTGAGTGGCCTCATCCTTGATCTGTTGCACACTACAATAAACCTCCATCTATTTGACCCAATTGTCAAGTCTCTCTGCTTTAACTTCACCATTATAAATGGGTAATTTGAATTTAACATCAAGTTTTAATAAAGGCATTTCATTCTTATGTTTATGAACATGTTTCTTTGCATTGGATTTAGAACTTGAAATTGGAGAAGAAGGAGGTGAAGATAGAGGTGAAGGAGGAATTTGAGGAGGATCCTCTCCTTATTCACTGTTTCCCTTTGAATATTCACCAAGAACTAGTCTCTTTCATTCTAAGTAATCCTCATACAAAACCTTCATCATCTCTAACATAGCAAAGAAAGTTTTTTGAAACTCTTTCTCATCCTGAGAAAGTCCCTCTTCTAATGCCATCTTCTCACTTTGAGAAGTTCTCTTTCTCAATCCAATCAACGGATTCTCTTCCACAAGATCGCCTTCACCACAATGTAGCTTTTCCCCGGTTAACATGCAAAACTCAAATCCAAACGTCAACTAGCTCTGATACCACTTGATCCAAAAAGTTATTTTATAGGACGATGGTTGAGTTATTAAGCATGTGTTTTACCATACCATGTGTCAACCATGCACATAAACCATGTACATCAACCATCAACACCTGTACCATATCATGTTCCATCCATGTACATCAACCATGTACCTCAACACCATATGTCAATAAACCAAGATATGAACTAGCAATGTATCTCACCAAGTAGACCTCAACCAACATATACCATGCATCCAATTATGTGCCTAATTCATAAGCCAAATCTCACAAACACATGCCTCAAACATGTTGCTCAATGTCACAAAGATGCAACCTCATAACACAATATACCAAGCCTCAAGTATCCACCATAACATGTAACCAAAACATACACCAAGATAGCCAATGATGATTATAATCAATGTACCATAAGATCACAAAGAAGTATCATATCACATACTATCATTACCATGCATGTACCATAACACCATAAGCATAACCCTTAAGACTTACCTCTGATCCTTTAGCTTACTAGTTGTACTGTAAATTGACCTGTAACTCTTCCACAATCCTCAACAACCTGGTACCAACATCCCTTCACAACCTTTCACAAGTCCTTTTACATATACATGACTTGCTCTTCTACATCCTGTGGATATCCACGCTTTCCTCCACTACAACCCATGTACATCTGCAACCTACTAACCTGCAACTTGTGGATACCTCAGAAAATAGGGTTACTCAAGCTTGTTGCAACCCCAAGACTTTCACCTTCGACCTTCCTTCGTAACCTCAGAAAAATGTCTTCCCAAACTAGCCAAAATATCACAATACTAGACCATAACAAACACAAGATAGATATTCAATTGTAAGTGTTTGTGTACTTATGAGAGACTCCTTCAGGTGTTTATATACTTTTCATAGTAACCTCTCTCCTTACTTTAGGGATTTCTTGTTGCAACCAATTTACCCTTTGACTAAGTCTTGTAACCAACTAGGGTTTTCTTAACCACTCTTCAGGGCTTCCAAATTCACAAGGCCATATCTCCCTAACTGTGAGGAACCACGTGGAATTCCACATCTCACCGGAAATGTGCGACATGTATTATCCATATATGATATTATTTACTGCAATTACACTATCCATCATGTCCATGTTCCTCATTCAACATTGGGTACCAAGACCACACCGTCAAGGCTACATGTACACTACATCAAATGTATCCAACTAACTCATCATCAATATCGATCATACAAATGTCAATAAACTATACAAAATATGTGGACCTCTCCAAGGGTTGACATTAATCTCTAAGGGTTGACATCAATCTCCAATATCACTCTCCAATGGTTGACATCAATGAAAACCAATTGTCCAAACCAGTTGTCCAACACCACTAAGTTAATTATTTAAATCTAATTCAAGTTATTTTTAGAGTACTATAATTAAATCTCAAGGGTTTCTTTTATAACTTGGAAATACAAGGGAAACTAGAAAGAAAAACAACATTTACCTCATAATTAATCTAAGTGTCAATTTATCCAGAAATAGAATCAAGCAAGAACAAAGTAAAAGGGATTAATATGGAAGGGGGACAATTGGGTAAAGAAGAACTTGATCTAGCTACTAAAATTAATGAAAGGTGAACCTCCCTCCATGTGCTACAAAAATCCAAGATCCTCCTTGTATCATACCTAGTACAAAGTATCCAAATAATGTAAAATATATGTACAAACACTTAAAATCTATCAAGGAAATAAACAAAATAGTGTCACAAAATGATAGATCAAGTTGGCCCTTAGTTGTGAGGTGCTCTCCCTTTTATATTAATGTTGGTAATCCTCCTTGGAAAACCCTAGATCCAACCAACCAAGATAAAAAAAAAAGGAGATGATATGTCAAAGAGATGAGCATCAAACAAAGGCATGTCCTTACTTTGAGGGATTTGATGGAGAAAAAATTAGTTCTAGAACACCCAAGTTATTTAGACAAGGAGGAGAGGGGTTCCAACAAAAATATGACAAATTTATGATGATTTCTTTAATGAAAACTGAAGTTCTAATATCAAATAAATCATAGATAAGAATAGATAAGAAAAACAAACAGGAAGGTCTAGGATATGAAAAATAGCCATTGAGAAACAAATTTGGCCCTCTAACTATTGACTCATGGGTTTGTCCAAGGAATATATTGGCACTCTACCAATCTATGGGGTTTTCCTTATAAAAGGACTCTCTGGTCTATTGGTCTATGGGAGGTAGATGTATATGGGTTGTATAAGTCAAATATCACATGTTGGAGATATATAAGTAAGGGGAATATAATTTTTACTTCATAAACCCTTGTGTGTTCCCACCATAGCTATGAAGATGATGGAAACCTCAAAAATAACATCTCTAACTAACCCAAGTGGGCCAAATCAAGAAAGAATGAGTAAGTTGATCCAAGGTAAGAAGAGAATTCCCAACTAAGGAACCCATGAAGGGATCAAAAAGGGGAAAATGACCAAGGAAGACTTAGGGGACCTTACTTGGGAAATTGGAATCAAATGGAGAAAACATGTTCACACACCTAGTCCCAGGAAAGGGAATCACCAAGGAAAGAATACCAACATAATTATTTTTCTCAAGATGATGGAAGGCCTCATGGTCATCTTTGGGTGTTGAGTGTATGGGTGCACTAATAGAAAAATACATACACTATAGGTTCTATGGTAATCAAAATGGCCTTCCCAGTAGCACATAATAAATGTGCACTGGTGTGACATGATAAGTAACTTGTTCCTTCATAAGAGTGATAACATATTCAAAAGAAAACTAGTGTGTTACCTTGAGCTCCTTACCTTTTTTAATACAACCAAGAAAATATGGTGAAGGATGCTCCATATTGCATAGACAAAGGTGATTCATGATATCTTGTGTTGTAATGTTTTTCCAACTCCCACTGTCAGTGATGACATGGAGAGATTGTCCTTTGATCCAACACTTGTTATGAAACAATTGTCCATTTTATTTTCTCACATTATTTGTTGCACCATTTTGTCTAGTCATGGCATTCAAATAAGTATATATGTTAGGCATTGTAACAACCACCCAAAGTTTATCGGGTATGGGATGCACCATTTGAGGGATTAGGAATTTGAGAGTGTGGCATGCAATTTCATCATGAATTTTGATGTGATGATTCCCACACCATTTCTCACCTTTCTTGTACTTTCCTTTGTCTTATTTTGGCACAAGCATATTAGGTTGTTGAGGTGTGGGAGGTTTTTTCTTTTGCTAGAATTAACCTGACAATTATTATGTCTGGGGCACATGAGTGTTATATGCATATTATGCAACCTTGGTCTTGCATGTGGCCCTAGATTGATTGGCATTGGTCTACTTTAACTTGCATTTGAAATTTTCCTTGATCTTTGAGGCATGCCAGTATTCTTGACTAGTGTTGTGAAGTTTAGAAATGCCAATTTGAAAAAGATATACTATGCAAGACTATTGATAAACTTTATGACCTTGTTATTCTTTGTATTGCACACATCCAAACGAGCCATCAAAGAGTGAAAATCATTGGTATATTCTTGAATAGATAGTTCTTTTTATTTGGAAAATAGTTTGGAAATATTTGTCATTTCATACATCATTCATCATAGAGCTTGATGGTATAGAACTCCTCATGAACAACCTACACAAACTTGGACCAAGTAAGAATGTGATCGCTATCCTCAACGTGTTGTTCGATGTGTTTCTCTTATGGACCTAGCCTCCCTAACCCCTCACATAGGTAGAATAATATATTTTCCATGTAATAAAGGTATACATTAGTAAATAAGGCCTATATAATAATGTGAACAAATCTAATTTAATAAGACTTAATAGAATATTCCACTTCTAGAAAGATCTTCCTCTAGAATTTTATTTAGAAGACATAATTAGTATAAATAAGAGTAGAAGGAATGACAAACTCTTGTCTTGATAATTAATGTAAGAGAGATCTTCTATGTTGGATGTTTCCCCCTTGAAGAGGCTAGTGAACTTGGCTTTGTATCAATAAAGGTATCATTGTCAGTGTTGTTGTTCTCTCTATTTTGTTTTTCTGCTAGTATTTATCACAATATTTATGTTTCTTCTTTGTAAAATGCCTTTGGTACTTTACATGTGGTATCAAATAATTTTCCTCTATAGAAATTGTGGGAATTGTTTTCGGGGGTGGAGACATGTACTATCGGCATATTTAAAGCACGCAGATTTATTTTTCATCGAGTGAAACTGCAGGTAGGGAAGACTGCACACATGGAATATATATTGTTTCATGGGTTACTCAAAACAAATGTTTCACCTTGTTGGAAACCTTTGTAACCCTTGTTAGTACCCCTTCAAGTAGTACCACATAAAAAATAATTTGTACACGACCATCATTCCCATGTATCGTCAAATATATCGGGAGTCCCATAGTTATCCTAAAAATATCTCTAGATAAGTGGATTAGTTTCCTGACTACTATAGTGACACCAAAAACAACACTCAAGAAGATACTCTCTAGTACCCGGGTAATCAGGTAATATGGATAAGGGTATGGCCGAGCCTCCTTAGTTGGTTCCCTAAGATATTGGGCTGAGTACTACTATTAGACCCTGCATGTATATCAAAGAGCTATAGCACAAGGAAAACCCTTGTCTATTGGAACCCTGAAAATCCTAACCCTTGGGAACAAAACAAAAACATAAGGGAAATTTTGTCATGCAACCCTGCCTCTTACATCTTGTTTATGAAATTCCTACACAATTTCCCTGTTAATGATTTGGGCCTTTGTCACTGCAGTATTCTTCAGGCCAGAGTATAACTCTATAGGAATAAAAAATTAAAATGAGTATTCTAGTCCCACTAGAACCCTTGTTTGGGACCTATCCAATTGGCTTCCTCTCTTTTCCCTAATCATCATGGTACCTATAATTTCTAATCCTTTTTTTTCCATGGACCCACCCACCCTCCCTGACACTCTTATTTTCCACCTATCCCATTAGATTCTTCTTTTAACCGTGATTGTCATGGTAAATATCACTTATCATTTTTTTTCGTGGACCCACTCCCCCTCCCCAGAAGCTCTCATTCTCAAATGACCACCACTGACATCCAATAAATCATTAATTTGCAAGATAAATCCAAACAAAACAAGGATACCATCCAAATAATGACTTTTGAAATTGCTTTCATCAATTCCAACGTTGAATTCTTTAAGGACCAAGTTAAGGGAAAAATTGACTCCATCCACTCCACTCTCAACCAATTATTGAAACAATCCCAAGACCCTCATTCCTATAACCAACCTTCACACTTCGAAGGTGGGGACTCTTGCCATACTATGGCCTTTCATTCCAACTCCCTTCATTGTTACCTCCATCTTCCTAGAGTTAAGGTGAAAAAAATTAATGGCTCAGATCCCACGGGATAGGTCACTCAAGTAGAAAATTATTCTCCCTTAGATGGAATTACTGATGAGTTCGCCAAACTTTTTTATGATGTCCTCTATTTGGATCCTAAACGCTGGCAATGGCATAAAATTCACTCCAAGGGTATGTTGCTTGGACAGAGCTTGTTGCAGAGCTTTATGAATACTTTGACATCGACACCCACCATTTAGGTCGTTTGACCAAGTTGAAATAGTTTGGCAGAGTGGAAGACTTTATAACTACCTTTGATCACTATATAATGGTATCATATTTGTAGGAACCGCACTTGGCCTTTATGGGATCAATCACGGAAAACTAATTTGTTATTGTTATATTTTATTCTTACCTCTAGGAAGAAAATTTTATTGCAGAAAAGATGACAAAAGTACCTATTCCCCTTACTTTATAATATTTTCCTAGGTTTTTAATATTTTCTCTGATACCATTATATAACAAAGGGAATTTCATATGCCTTCTTCAGGGAATTCTTTATTAGTTTCCACAAGGATGAAATGTGTGCCCAGGTCATAAGCACAAAAAATTGTCTCCTCCCAAGACATAAAACCCTCCTTTATTCCTCACCCTCAACCCACCGATCCCGCTCCTCCTACCACTCCTCTCAAGATCCAGAAAACTAGGAAAAAAATGGTTGAACGCCAACTCAAGGGTCTTTGTTATAATTGTGATGAAAAATACTTTTGGGGGTAAAGTGTAAGGAACAAAATATTTTTATGGCCATTTCTGAGGATGTCACTGATGAGGAGGTCGATGTTTACACTATGGAAAAACTACCCCCAACATATGATCTTACTAAACCCTTTGATCCACTAGAAGTTGAACTATTAATTTCGTTGCACGCCCTCACTGACTTCTTTGCTCCCCAAACCCTTAAGTTAATTGGCTACATTAAGTATAGGAAAGTCATCATTCTGGTTGACAGTGATAGCACCCATAATTTTATTCATCCCTACATTTCCCAACAAATCAATTGTTATATTCATGCAGTCAACAACTTTCAAAACATGACTGCCAATGGTGGTTCCATGAAATGTGGTGGGAGTTGTGAAAATGTTCACTTACAAATTGGTCAGTATCACCTGAAATATCATATGTTTTCTATTGACATGGGTGGGTGTGGCATTGTGCTTGATGCTAAATGGTTAACACTCTCAACCCCATCCTCATGGATTTTAAGGACCTAACCATTTAATTCCAATAGGAGGGCCAGTAGTATAAGTTCCAAGGCATCATAACAAGCTCACCTGAGATCATTGATTCCCATCAAATTGAAAAACTACTCAAAAAAGGTCATTCTAGCATTATTTCCCAACTCCATTTCATTCAAGTTGTTGAGACACCCTATGTGCACCCTGACCTCCAATCTATACCCTACCAACACCAACCTATTTTTAACACTCCCCTTGGACTTCCCCCTTCTCACAACATCCATGATCATTCCATTCCTCTAGTACCAGCCAGTCTTCCTCCCAATGTTCACCCTTATCATCATCCCTTTGCCCAGAAAAATGAAATTGAGAAAATTGTTCAAGAATTTCTATAAGTGGGGGTTATTTATCTGAGTACCATCTCATACTCTTCTATGGTAGTCATGGTACTCAATAAAGAAGGCACTTGGTATAGGTGTCATGATTTTCATTCCCTCAACAAAATCACAATCAAAGACAAAATTCTCATTCTTGTCATTGATGACCTTTTGGATGAATTCAGTGGTGCAGAATATTTTACCAAATGTAATATCATTTACGGATACCACTAGATAGATATGAAAGAGAATGGCATTCCAAAGACTTCATTTAGAACTCATCAGGGTCACTATGAGTTCTTGGTCATGCCCCTTAGCCTGTGTAATGCCCCCTCCACTTTTCAAAGGCTCATGAATCATGTCTTTTATCTGTCCATCCATCATTTTGTCTTAGTTTTCTTTGATGATATTCTCATATATAGTAAAACTTGGCAATCCCATCTCACCCATGTGGATCAAGTTCTCCATCTACTATATAGGAACAAACGTTTTCTCAAATAGTCTAAATGTGCTTTTGGAGCCTTTGAAGTTGTGTACATGGGTCATATTGTCAGCAAGGATGGTGTACAAGTGGAACCTAAGAAAATTGAAGATATGAAGGATTGGCCTCACCATAAAAATATTAAAATATTTCATGGTTTCCTAGGTTTAATAGGATATTATCACAAGTTTGTTCAGAATTATGGTAAAATTGCAACTTCTCTCATTACTCTCTTTTAAAAAAATGCTTTCAATTGGACTCCCACAACTAATCAATCCTTCCAAGATTTGAAATATGATATGTGCATGAATCCTATTTTGGAACTCCCAGACTTCACTAATAATTTTGTCCTGGAATTCGATGCCTCGGGGAAAGGAATTGGGGAAGTCCTCATGCAAGATGATTGACCTTTGGCTTTCACTAGAGAACAATTTTCAAAGCGAAATTTGGTCCAATCAACCTATGAAAAGGAAATGTTGACTATTCTTCATGCACTGGATCTTTGGCATCCTTATCTATTGGGGAAACGCTTACAAATTAAAATTGATCATTGTAGCCTCAAGTATTTTCTAGAACAAATAATTTCATCCTCAGAGCAACATAAATGGGTGAACAACCTATTTGGACATGATAATGATATCATATACAAGAAGGGAAAAGAAAACGTGGTTGTTGATGTTCTTTCAAGGAAAAGTGAAGAAGAATGGCCCCTCTTTTCCTTCTCATTCATTGTAGTAGACTGGCTTTATGTCGTTCATCGAGAATGATTGCAAGACCCCAAACTTTCTAACCTGATACAAAAATTGCAACAATAATCACAAGCTTCTCCAAGGTACTCTTCGAAAAATGAAGAGATTCGTTATAAAGTCTCTTGTATTTAAGAAAACAATTGAACCTTAAATACATAGTGCTCTTTGAGGTTCATGCTTCAACCATAGTTGGGCATTTAGGCTTTACCAAAGCCTATGAATGAGTCAAATGTTCTTTTTCCTGGGAAGGTATGAAACGGAACATCCACACCTTTTTGGCTAAATGTGATACCTATCAACGCCATAAGGGAAAAACCATGAAATCTCCAGGAACACTCCAATTGCTCTTGATTCCACCTACTATTTGGATGGATATTTCTATGGATTTCATAGTTGGATTACCCAAATCAAGAAATAAGTTAGTCATCATGGTGGTAGTAGATTGTCTTTCCAAATATGCTCATTTATGTTCTCTTCAACAACCATTCATTGCATCCACAATGGATCAAATTTTTATGGATAATATATTCAAACTCCATGGAATGCCTCATTCTATTGTCTCCAACCGATATCCAAATTTCACCAGTAATTTTTGGCAATAATTATTCAGGCTCCAGGGAACACAATTGCACCTCATCACTGCCTATCATCCCCAGACTAATGGAAAAACTGAAGTTGTCAACAACTGTTTGGAAAACTATTTGCGGTGTTCTACATCCAAAAGACAAATTCAGTGGGCTCATTGGTTACCCCTAACTGGATGGTGGTACAAGACATCTTACAATACTTCCACTCACATGACTCCCTTTGAAGCAGTCTACGAGAAAAAGAAATCATTGATTCTCACATACATGCCAGGTGTCTCCAAGGTTGAGGAGGTTGAAAAGAATATTACAATTTGTATGACCATTCTCCGTACCCTCAAAGAAAATTTGGTCCTAGCTCAGAATCACATGAATCAACAAGAAGATCAGGGTCATTTTGAGAATGGGGCTTCACCTTGTTGACCAATATCTTATCACGTTCATTCATAAAGGGGGTTTTTAAATTGAGAAAAATAAAGTCAATATATTTTAGGTATTGGGGAGCATGTGGGGTCTCAAGGGGTTTATAGGTATTGTGGGGTATAAAAAATGGTATCTAGTAAAAATAGGGATTTCTTTTATTGGAAAGATGTATTGGGAGGGGGGTTCAAAAAAAGGATTATGGGAGATATTTATTAATATCTATTGAAATTAGGGGTAATCTTTAATATCCCACGAATGAAGGCGTCATGTCATGGATTTACTGAGTGAATACCCCGTGGTTCCAAGCATCAAGTTGTTGAAGGGGACCAAGAATTTATTTATCTACAACCTTATAAGAAGACTTTACTGAAATCTTAACACTACTAGAAAATTTCCCCCAAATTTCATGGTCCTTATACAATTCTCAAGTGAGTGGGGCCTATGGCCTGCCAATTATCTCTGCCCAACCTCTCAAAGCTCCATGATTTTCTTCATGTCTCATGCTTAAAGAAATTTATTGAAACTAAGTGCCAAACTCAAACCAGTCTCCCTGATTTGTATGAATAAGGTTCCATTTGGTTGCAGCCACAAGCAGTCTTTGACCAGCATGAGCATTGTCTCCATCAGCGCACCATCAGGGAAGTTCTAGTTCAATGGAAGGATACACCACCAGAAAATGCCACCTAGGAGTCAGTTACCATTCCGCACCAGTTTCTTCATATCAAGCCTTGAGGAAAAGGTTTCTTTTCAAGGGGGAGGGCATGTTAGGGACCAAACCCCTCACATAGGTAGAATAATATATTTTCCATGTAATAAAGGCCAACATTAGTAAATAATGACTATATAATAATGTGAACAAGTCTAATGTGTTGGAGTTACTTCACACACACCTAGGATTTCTTTTTCCTGAGGTTTTTCCTTGTTTATTAGTCATAATTAGTCATTATCCAGTCTCCTATATTTTAGGGGAGAATATTCCACCTGGAGAATATTCTCTTTCGGTTGACACTTCAATTTGACTAGTTGAGTTGGGTTTAGATGCTACATTGGTTTTGTCAACATGAAACATTGGGATCATCACCATCTAATGCGCACTTGCCTTGGGATCATCACCATATTGGAGCATTACCCTTGATTCCCTGAATTAACTCCTCACTACTCTTTGTTCAATCAGTTAATTGAAGACTAGTTGACTAGTTAACTCAGCTAGGTGGCAATTCACTCCCGTAAATTCCTAAGAGACTAGACTAGGTGTAAGTTCACTCTCGTAATTGTTGGTGTATGTCTATATCACTCTAGACCACCACTATGGTGCATTGTTTCTCCTCCAGTGCACACTCATTGAGTTATACAGAGTATATCATGTGTAAATTATTCATTATTCAAATGGTTAATGAGAATTCTTCTATTCTTTCTCTCCTTATTCTTTCTCAAATTCTCTCTACAAATGTGTGTATTATTGTTTAGCTAGATATATTCTATGCAGGTTAAATACATTTACATGGTATCAGAGCTGACAGACTTCTAAGCAAAAGCCACACTAAAATGTTTTGCAGGTACAAAAGATTGAAGATGGTGAAAAGATGGATTTCCAAAAAGAATTCATTCTTACACCTTACAAATATTTTGCATGGAAGGAGAAAATAGCCTTACATCTCCAAACCAGAGGGTTGTACAAGTTAACCTTGAATACAAATACATAAATGACATCAAACATAGAAAAATCCAAGTACTCAAATTGCATGGATGAGGCACTCAGAATAGTTTGCAGTCTTATTTCTCCCAATCTCCTTTTTCACATATCTTCCTATAAGACTCCCAATGAAGTTTGGTCCACCTTGGAATGGATCTTTGGAAAAAAGTATGATATGAGGGGACACATGCTGGAGGTGGAGTTTATCACATTGGATCCAAAAGGCTTCGACAATATCCAAGATTTGTTTACAAAATTCAAGGATTTATTGTCGCAACTCAAATCTTGCGAGGTTGATAAATCGAAGGAGGAGAAACAAATGGTTCTCACCATTCTATCCAATCTTGTTCCTAAATTATTTGTATTCATATACACATTCCATTATGTCAGATTCACCTCCGAAGCCACCTGGAAGATGCCTTCTCTTGAGGACTTTATCGAATCCCTGACATAAGAGCAAACCAAGCTCATCAACATGGGAACAATCAAAGGCCCAAGGGAACATGCACTTACTGTGCATGATGGAAGCCACAAATATAAAAAATATAAATATAAAGATAAACACAAAGCTCATGCACATCCAAAGAAGGAAGGCATAGAAAACCCTTCACTGATGCCTACGGATCCAAAGGGGAAAATGGAAGAAAAGGGGATAAATGCTTGTACTGTCACAAAGGATTCCATACAGAATCTGCATGGATGAAAAATAAAATAGATCTAATGTCTCAAATACTTCAGAAAAACAACCTTAGAGATCGCATCCCCGAGGATGCCAAGAAGAAGAAGCCAAAAGATCTGAATTCCAAGAAAGTCAATTCTATCCATGCCTTGATTGCCATCAACTCCTCTCTCGATGCTTGGATCGTAGATTCAGGAGCATCACATCACATGGCTCCATCAAAATAAGTATATTCTTCATTGGATGCATGCAAAGGTCCTCCTATTCTGATGGGGGACAACTCTTTTATCGAATTCACTGACAAAGGAAGGATTGAACTCACCAACGGAAGCTTCGAGAATGTGTTGCATGTTCCCAAACTTTCTGTCAACCTTCTCTCCGTGTATCAGATGAAGAATTATGACACCAGAAAGAAATTCATATTCACACCAAATTCCATGGACATATACGACATGAAAACCAACTCCAGGGTTGCTACTGGTGAGGTAAATCATCAGTCTAGATTGTATACTTTTTCTGAATTCATTGAACCTGATTCTACTTTATTGCTTACTCATGCTCATGAAAGTAGTAGGATATGGCACGAAAGGTTTGGACATTGGAATTTAAGATACGTGCAACAACTTAGCAAGCAAATATTGGTTGACGGTCTACCAAACATCCATTTCTCCAAGGGAGTGTGTGAGGGATGTGTTCTCGGAAAACACCCTCAAGAGAAATTCGACAAAGGAAAGTCTCAAAGAGATTCTGCAGCTTTAGATATGATCCACGGTGACCTTATGGGTCCTTTTCCACATCCATACATCAACAAAGTGAGGTTTGTTCTCATTTTTGTTAATGATTTCTCACGTTTTACTTGGATCTACTTTCGTAGAAAAAAAATCCAAGGTCTTTCAACACCTCAAAGATTTCAAAGCCCCTGTTGAGGCATAGTCCAGAAAGAAGATAAAAGTCCTTCGAACTGATAACGGGGGAGAGTATGTAAATCATGAGATCTATAATCATTTCCATGAGGCAAGGATTCAGATGCAGCACACAGTTCCTTATAGTCCGCAACAAAATGGAGTTGTTGAGCGGAAAAACATATCTCTAAAAGAGATGGAATCTTGCATGTTGCATGCAAAGTCACTACCATAGAGAATATGGGCCAAAGCACTTAATTTTGCAACATACATCCAAAGCTGATCTCCCCATATATATGTCAAGGATAATACCCCCTATGAGGCTTGGAGCTGCCTCAAACTGGAAGTGACCCACTTTCGCATTTTTGGTTCACGTGCATGGGCCTGGATTCCCTCTGAAAAGAGGAAGGCACTTGATCCACAGAGCACTGAATGTATTTTTGTTGGATACCCCAATAGTGTGAAGGGATATAGTCTTATTGATATTTCCTTAGACAGAATCATCATTGAGCGTAGTGTCCAATTTGAGGAAAGTGTCTCGCATGTACCTCAACATCCACATGCAGAAACCTTTATTCTTCCACCTATCCGAGATGATGAGCATGCACATGCCAACACTTCTTCAGATGAGAGTTCTGATTCAAAGGACTCAAGTGATTCAGATTCAGAGTCAATACAGTTAGATACAAAGTCATAACATCTAGATGCAGTTGCATAGCTAGAGTAGAGGCTCAAGTGGGCACAAACTACTCTTCAACATGGAGGGGATCTCGTTGGTGATCTAGCCAATACTAGGAGGACTCGATCTGATTTCGATGAGCCTCATGTTGCACTCACTTCCAATGAACCATTTCCCTCCAGGCATCTTTTCTTGGTTCATTCTTCAGATCCACAGTCTTATGGTGAGGCTACTGGAAATCCCTTTTGGGAATCCGCCATGCAGGAGGAGTACAACTCCCTCCTCGAGAACCAAACTTGGGATATGGTTCCCCTTCCTTCTGGGAAGAAACTTGTCAGTTGCAGATGGGTCTACAGGACCAAGAGTGCAGTGGATGGACAAATTAGAAGATATAAATCCACGCTTTTCGCCAAAGGCTTTCAGAAGGTTCACGGTATTGACTATGATGAGACCTTCGCTCCAGTAGCGAAGATGGATTCCATACGATTGTCACTTTCCATTGCAGTAGCAAAGGGATGGGAAGTCCATCAGATGGACGTGAATAATGCATTTCTTCACAGTGATCTCTCTGAGGAGATCTATAAGGAGAAACCCCAAGGATTTATGCAGGACTCATATTTGGTCTATCAACTAAAGAAGTCCCTTTATGGCCTTAAGCAAGCTCCGAAGGTATGGTATGACAAGATAGACTCCTACCTGTTGTCACAGAAAATTGTATGTTGTAAATTAGACCCGAATGTCTTCATGCTCAAGATGGTTGATTCACTTCTACGTTTAGTTCTGTATGTTGATGATTTACTAATCACTGGTTGCTCGACTTCGTCAATTGTTGCAGTCAAGAGGATTCTACATGACAGGTTTTTGATGGTGGACATGGGTCCACTACACTTCTTCCTTGGACTAGAGATCAGTCAGGATGCATCAGGTATCAAACTGTCTCGGGCCAAGTATGCACGAGATCTCCTTGAGAGATTTCACATGAAAGACTCCAAGTCTGCTCTGACTCCTTTCCTATCAAGAGTCAAAATTGAGGATGGTGAGGAGACTCCACTGGTTGACATCATATTGTACATACAGCTAGTGGGGAGATTTATGTATCTCACACACTCTAGAACAGACCTCTCCTATGCAGTTGACGTCGTTTCTAGGTTCATGCAAGAGCTGCATGAGCTACATTGGAAGGTTGCAAAGTGTATCCTTCAATACGTATAGGGAACCATCACCTTTGGGATTCATTATGTAGCAGACTCTACATTAGATCTCATCGGGTTTATTGATTCTGACTGGGCTAACGATAGCACTGATCGCAAGTCCACATCTGGTTACTCACTCATTCTTAGTTCCAGGCCTATATGTTGGTCGAGCAAGAAGCAAGCCACCATTGCTCTATCTTCAGTTGAGGAAGAGTACAGAGGGGTAGTTAACATAACCATCCAGGATATGTGGCTACAACATTTTCTCACTGAGTTGGGCATTCAGTTTCATCGACCTATTGTCATCTGGTGTGACAACCAGAACACTCTGAAGTTCTGCAAAGATCTAGTTCAGAGGCAGTGGATGAAGCACATCGATATCTGCATGCACTACATCCAAGACTTAGTACATGAGGGGATCATCGAATTACAGTTTTGTCCTTCAACAGAACAAAAGACATACATCTTCACCAAGACCTTCATTGAGCATAAGTTTCATTCTCTGTGAAGCCATCTTGGAGTGAAGGACATAGTTTCCTAGAAACTGTAGTTCTTATTTTTACACACATTGTACCTTGAGGGGGGGGTTTCCCATGAGGTTTTCCCTCTTTCCTTACTTTATTTCAGTGTATGTTTTGTATTTCGGTACCTAACAAGGCCTCTTTGCTGAGACCCATTCTTTATTTTCACCATAGTTATGTTCAGGGTGGGTGTTGGAGTTACTTCACACAAACCTAGAATTTATTTTTCCTAAGTTTTTTCCTTGTTTATTAGTCATAATTAGTCATTATCTAGTCTCCTATATTTTAGGGGATAATATTCCACCTGGAGAATATTGTCTTTCAATTGACACTTCAGTTTGACTAGTTGAGTTGAGTTTAGATGATGCATTGGTTTTGTCACCATGCAACATTGGGATAATCACCAGATAATGCACACTTGCATTGGGATCATCACCAGACTGGTGCATTACCCTTGATTCCCCGAGTTAACTCCTCACTACTCTTTGTTGAGTTAGTTAACTTAAGACTAGTTGACTAGTTAACTCAACTAGGTGGCAGTTCACTCTTGTAACTGCCTAAGAGACTAGACTAGGTAGCAGTTCACTCCCGTAACTATTGGTGTGTGTCCAAATCACTCTAGACCACCACTATGGTGCATTAGTTCTCCTCTAGTGCACACTCATTGAGTTATACAGAGTATATCATGTGTAAGTTATTCATTATTCAAACGGTTAATGAGAATTCTTCTATTATTTCTCTCCTTCTTCTTCTTTCTAAAATTCTCTCTACAAATGTGTGTATTATTGTTTAGCTAGATCTATTTTGTGCAAGTTTAACACATTTACATAATGTAAGAACACTTAATAGAAGTTTTTGCTTCTAGAAAGATCTTCATCTAGAATGTTCTTTAGAAGATATAATTAGTATAAATAGGAGTAGAAGGCATGAGAAAGTCTTGTCTTGAGAATTATTGTAATAGAGTTTTTCTCTACTGGAGGTTTCCCCCTCGAAGAGCCAAGTGAGCTTGGATTTCCATCAATAAAGGTATCATTGTTGTTGTTGTTCTCTCTATTTTTCTATTTTGCTGGCATTTATCATAATATTTTTGGTTTGGCTTTATAAAATGCATCTTGTACCTTACAGTGTCTCCCACTAGCAAAGCATTGAAGAGGAAATCTTCATCTCTATGAATGTGATATTTCCTTCATACATGAAATGATTCATAGATAAATATCATAGGTTAACTGCTACAACCAATTATACTATACATTAGAGTTGATCTTATCTTGAAAAATAAGGACCTCTAGATTGACTTGAACCTTGAAAGGTGATGCATTCTAGTACAAAGGGTGTTAATATTATGGTAGTTGCGGGAGGTATTTACCCCCACATGTGAACCTGATGAGAATAGAAGACTCCAGGAAGTAAGAGAAACCCTAATGAGTTGGCTAATAACTCTAGAAGCCTTGTCGGCTCAAGAAGATAATTTATATTAGGCTATTAGCCTTCAAGAGAAGAAGTCGGCCAGAAATAATAATAATATAATGAACAGACACATACCCAGAAGGAGAAGTCGGCCCTAGCAAAAATGGTATGATTACTATAAATACAGGGCACCAGTTCTCATTTCCAGCATCTCAAAATTGTAGTTTCCCAGTTGGTGTGCACTGCAGTTGCAGTTTGGTGCATAGGTTTGGAGGAAGGTTGCAGCTGCAGCTGCAGCAGCAGCTAGTTCTTAGTATTGGCTTGAATATCTCTTGGCTAGGGTTTGGACTATCTGATCATCCTTTCGTGATGCGCTTTCCTTGGATATTGATGCGCTACTCTTTGTTTCTCTATCTATCCTAGGGTTTGCTTCCGAAGGAATTCTTAGTCAAGGTTAAGGTGCTCGGAGGGAGGCTTCGACCTATGCTTGGGTGACGAAGGTATCGTTAATGGTAAAACGAGCACACCATCTTCTATATTCTAACAGGTTATGGGCCCACACCCCTTCAGTCAGCCTAAAATGCTGGAAGGAAACATAGCCACTAGACATTAAGCTCGTTGAGGAACTGTCGCTAGGGTTACTAGCAGGAGCAGTTTCCAGAAGCACTGCAGCTAGGGTTACTAGTAGAAGTAGCTGCAGAAACCGTAATCCTCTTGTCGAGGCACCTTAAGTGATGAGATTGACCTAATCTCTAGATAGATTAGTGTGCCCTAGCCTAGTGCATCTCCTGGTACACTCAGAAGGCCAAGATGTGAAGTTTGGATTTTTGGTCAAATATAGGGTTTGACCAAGTTAAGCAAGCCATGATGAACTCTATGAAGTCTGAGAACAAGCTAGATGGAGCCTCTAACTTCAAAGCATGGAAGAAAAGGATTGATCTCATCCTTGCTAAGAATAAAGTGCTGGATATTGTGAAGGGAAAGATCGTGAAGCCAGAGTTTGAAGAAGGAGAAGAGAAGGAACTGCAGAACATTGCAGCTATGGAGAAGTTCAAAGATGTTGACATCAATGCCATGAGTATCATAGTGAATTCCATAAAATACCACTTGATACCCTACATCTCCCATCTTGACTCATCGAAGAAGATGTACGATGCCCTAACAAATCTCTTCTCAGTCAGAAACATTGGACAAGTTATGAGTCTGAAGAATGAGCTCTGTGACATGAAGATGAATGATGATGACAACATAACATCATACTTTGTAAGGATCTCCCAGCTAAGAGATCAACTACAAGCTATTGAAGAGATCACTTTAGAAAAGGAATTGGTGAACATAGTACTCAATGGTCTTACCAAGACATGGGATGCATTTGCCGCAAGCATGAACACAAGGAAGGAGTACCCGACATTTGAAGAACTTTGGACTTGCTGTGCTCAAGAAGAATCAAGGATCAATG
>ML776670.1:416220-459381 GCA_009831015.1 Picea engelmannii | reverse complement strand
GCATGAACACAAGGAAGGAGTACCCGACATTTGAAGAACTTTGGACTTGCTGTGCTCAAGAAGAATCAAGGATCAATGCAAAAGAGAAACCTCAAAAGAAGTACGATGATCAAGCCTTTACAGCAAGATTCAAGAACTTCAAGGACAAAAGAAAGTTCGATTCAAGAAGGAAGCCAAAACAAAGAAAAGACATTTCAGAAATACAGTGCTTCAACTGTCAAAAGTACGGTCACTACAGGAATCAGTGTCCCAAGCTAAAGAAAAGGAAGGATAAACACGAAGCATCGATTGCCGAAGAAAAGGAACCTGCAAAGAAGACTAAGCAAGATGGAAGAGACTTCTTCTACTAAAAGGTAACAATACTCTTCTTATTTTCTTGTACATATCTTGCTTGCATCGTCTTTGTACATATCTTGTATATCTATCTCTTGGAAGATAATGTGTTCCAAGAAGAACTATACCTATAAAACAACAACAAGACAAGGATAAATATAATTAGATAATACATATGAAAGGATGAAATACAAATCATGTGGAAGACATTACAAGATAAGACTGAAATCAGAATCAATCTTGAAGTGACTTGGAAAAAGCAAAGACAGAAAGAAGTCAACAATTGAAAGGAAACTGGTAAAAGACTCATGACATTCTATAGAAGACAACAAGACGGAAAAGTGGACTCTGTTAGACAAATACAGCCAATTATATATTGCAAAATACAATAAGGATGCAGATGGAAGCATGGACTCTATTATATTGTAGAAGACAATAAGGATGGAGACGGAAGCATGGACTCGGTCAGACGAAGGGAGCAGATTATATGCACTTATACATGAAGCAGGGATTAGGAGGGAGCTAATCCTATGATCCATTGAAGATGATGAAATGTATATATCCATGATAGCAGTCATGAAAGACAGTACGTGTTCAGCTCAACCGTAGAAGAAGACCTCTTCAAAGAGAAGCCTTAAAGCATTCCTAGTTGTCCATCTAGATCTGTGATCCTATGATGAAAGGTAGAAGTGGTATGTCTAGGGCATGGAATCTATAAAAAACTCCATGGACCCAAAAGTAAAAGAAAAACATGAAGAAGAACATAAAGATTCCAAGAAAGAAAAAGAAGAACCATAACAACCAGTCATTGTATCAAGAATCACAAGATTACCAGCCTGATATGAACTCACTAAAAGAAATCAAGCAGAAGAACTGAAAGTCGTGATGAAGAACAATGTAAGGGAGACTTATGAATGAAAGCATTGCAAGATCCAGAACCAAAGCTTCTCTCATATGGAGGGAGGATACTATGATGATTGATTGTTCCAGTACACCAGACTTATCTCTATATAAGTCATTATATCATCCACAACATCCATGAGTCAGAATTCTACATGAATGCAAAGAATGTTCTCTAGAGAAATTGAATAAAGAAAGTATAAAGAGAAATCTCAAGACTTTGAGCCATACCAGAAAGAGACTCCTGTATGCAGAAGACAACATGATGGAGAACCTCCAGTGCATAGTAGAAGCGTGGTGAAGATTTCCTATAACATCAAGATAACTACTCAGAAGATCAGATCTCATGATGACAAAAGAAGTACCACATGAATATGTTCCAGTTCTCCAACTATGATATACTCTACTGTTCAGATCTACATGAAGCCTTCACAGTGTTCCAAACTACAGTACAAGCATTACATTATCCATGATAAAATCCAGAAGGGAGAAAATGATTTCTCAAATACATATCTCCACAGATGAGTAGATAAGCATACATTTTGGTAAAGCCTCTATTCAAGATGAAAGAACTTGCATACTCAAGCTAGAGCTCGTGGAAATAACTCTCTTAGCTAGAAGGGAAGACTCTCCAAACTAGAAGAAGGCACGCAAACATTTATTTTTGTGATTTAAATAACTCTCCAGTTAGGAGGGAGCATTTATCTTTGTAATTGAGAAATAGTCCAGATTGGATAGATGCTTTCCTATTCGAAAAGTGGATTGAGATTTATGACGGACAGTGACTTCCCATTGTAGTTAACATGGGAGGCAGACTGATTGTTGATGTATCATAGACAACGACTTCCCATTGTGGTTAACATGGGGAGTGGTCTAGGACAGTCATTCTTCTTGGTAGTCACTCTGAGTAGTGGTCAAGTAGAATGGTCCACCTCGCCGAGTAGTCATTCTTTCGAAGTTCACAGTTGTGAGCATTTTCGAAGAATGGCCCATTTTGGAGGTTGATGCAGGACAGACATTCCTCAAGGACAGACTCATTCTCTCCAGGTTACACTTTTTTTAGTGTCGAAGGAATGGCCCAGGGTGGGGAATAGTCCAGGCTCAGAAATCAAGGACAGTCATTCCTTAGGGAAGACTCATTCTCTCCAGGTTACACTTTGTTTAGTGTCGGAGGAATGGCATAGGGTAAGGAATGGTCCAAACATTTCTTAGGGCAGACTCATTCTCTCCAGGTTACACTTTGTTTAGTGTCGGAGGAATGGCCTAGGGTGAGAAATGGTCCAGGCTCAGAAATAAGAAATAATATATCTTCCTTGTTTGTGAAGAATAGGGAAGATCGCCCATTGTTGATGAGGGTAGATATTCTTTCATATTTCACAGACGTGAGTGAAAGATCTGCCTAGAGGATTCAATTTATCTTTAACAGTATTTTCTATGCAGGATGGCATCAGATGATTGTTATGGACAGTAGAGATATACTACTGTGGTGGATATGTTCCACTGTTCGTGAGGCAGATATTCTTTCAGAGCTCACAGATGTGAGTGAAAGAGTAGTCCAGATAATTCAATCTATATCATAACATTGTTTCTATGTAGATGAAGACTACTGTGGTGGCAGACATTCTTTCAGATCTAACAGATGTGAGTGAAAGATTGGCCCAGATGATTCAGTTTTTATCATAACATTGTTTCTATGCAGGATGCTCTCAGATGGTTGTTATGAAGACTGTATGACAATAGATAAGGACTACTATGGTGAATATGTTTCACTGTTTGCAACCATATGTTGTTGATCAAGTACTTGTGTGTTACTTGATGTGGTAGTAAACCACTGGATTGTAGTTATGTACTACTATGAATAGACACATGTGTGTTCTATTCTTGTTCTAATTGCCTTGAAGACTATCAATAGTTTATTGGAGATAATGATCATTCAGATGAATGATGAACAGAGGTTTTCTAGATGGAAAACAGTTCAGAGCCTTTTACTCCTCTTGTATCACTCCACGGTAAGAGTGACTTATCCAGCATCATTTCTAATTACTCAGATGAAGTATGGTTTCGAGAATTGATGCAGCTGATGGTGATGGTGATGCTCATGATCTAGTCATGAAATAGTCTAGATGACTATATTGATGCTACCGGGTAAATGGTATGTTTTGTGTTCAAGTCCATTACCTGTAAATACTTCTCTAGCTAGGATGGAGTGTTAATATTATGGTAGCTGCAGGAGGTATTTACCCCCACGTGTGAACCTGACGAGAATAGAAGACTCTGGGAAGCAAGAGAAACCCTAATGAGTTGGCTAATAACCCTAGAAGCCTTGTCGGCTCAAGAAGATAATTTATATTAGGCTATTAGCCTCCAAGAGAAGAAGTCGACCAGAAATAATAATAATATAATGAACAGACACATACCCAGAAGGAGAAGTCGGCCCCAGCAAAACTGGCAGGATTACTATAAATACAGGGTGCCAGTTCTCATTTGCAGCATCTCAGAATTGCAGTTTCCCAGTTGGTTCGCACTGCAGTTGCAGTTTGGTGCGCAGGTTTGGAGGAGGGTTGCAGCTGCAGCTGCAGCAGCAACTAGTTCTCAGTATTGTCTTGAATATCTCTTGGCTAGGGTTTGGACTATATGATCAGCCTTTTGTGATGCGCTATCCTTGGAGATTGATGCACTACTCTTTGTTTGGCTATCTAGTCTAGGGTTTGCTTCCGGAGGAATTCTCAGTCAAGGTTAAGGTGCTCAGAGGGAGGCTTCTGCCTATGGTTGGGTGACGAAGGTATCGTCAATGGTAAAACGAGCACACCATCTTCTATATTCTAACAAAGGGTTGGTTGAAGAACATGTGGCTTCAATGGGACTAAGTCGCAACATCATACATGGCACTGGCTAAAAATATAGTTGTTGTTGAATATCTCTACAAATACTCAGAGGATGGTTTGTTAGAGACATTCTTGTCTTTGTCAATTTGGTAGACAAACTATTTGAAATAGAATTGAGTTGTACTCCTTCACATTGGTACTAGGATCTCATCTGGGAAGGCATAAACTATGCTCTAATACTAATGATTTGCACCAAGAGCCAAAGATTTGTGGTTTAGGGACAATTTTCAACTCTAGGGAATTCTAAGTTATAAAAACAACCATGAACATGAAAACTAGATATATTATCAAATAGCATACACATTCATAATTGAGACAAAAATATAACATTAATTTGTTCAAATAATAAATAAAATGGAAAAATTACATGTAAGTACAACCATGAAGGATTGAGAGATTGAGAAATCCCACATGTCAAATTTCTAAGGAGAATTATGAGGTAGAATACAATTCACTAAATGACTAAAAGATCCAAGAGAGATAAAGAGTGTATACACACATATTTATAGAAATGAGCCAAGACTTGGTTACATAAATGGGTTTTCTTCCATAATGATCTAAGGTGACTACACATATTCTTGTCACCATTGGGATTCTTCGTTGTAGGTGTCGTTGTAGGTGTGCACATAGAGCATTGGATGCCATGTCTTAAAGCCCTTTCATGAAGTGTGTGTGGATAGGCTGGAACTTGGTGCCTGCAGTGAGGATTATGTGTGCCAAATGTTGTTGAGACTTTTTATAGGAACATGGACACAAACCTTGCACCCTTGTAATGGATTTCCCCCTTTGACCCAACTCATCAACGAAAGGGATACTACCCCTCCAAACTTAGGGGCACCATTGCATGACACATTCTTGAGTTGGTGCGAGTTGGTGCACATAACGAGGGGTTGTGAAGGGAGTCCATGGAAACCCATCTATGGCTATGATTTTTGGCTCTCACTTTTGGATTGGAATGATGACCACTCATCTTTTCTCCTTTTCTTTTAGTTAAGAAGATAATCATTACTCTTTTGTTTAATGGGTTGTTAGACCCACAAAACATCAAGTGGAATGGTTTTCTCTTGTTTTTCTTTCATGGAATAAAATGTGATTATATTGTTTACTTAGTTGTTAGACCCACATAACATCAAGTGGAATGGTTTTCTCTTGTTTTTCTTCCATGGAATAAAATGTGATTTTCTTTCATGGAATAAAATGTGATCATAACACTAGAATGAGGATTCTTAAATAAAACCTTGGGTTTTTTTTGGCCAGAATCGGACATTCCTCTACTGATCTCGGGAAAAACAAACGAAAAAAATAACTAGAAAAGAGCCAAAAGATAGAACGTTTAGACTATGCCAATTTAGATTAAGAATTGAGTTAGTTATAATAAACTCTTAAAAGTAAAGTAAACGTCAATCACAACCTAGGTTAGTTGTGATAAACTCCTATGGTAAACTTAAACAACTATGTGACCTAGGTGGCAAACACAAGTTATGTTATGAGGTGTGGTTAAACCCAAATTATACTTAAAAAATCGGTATCTATCAATTCGGTACTCTATTATCGAGGCAGGCACCACTTCATATTTTTCCCAGTCTACAGCCCAAGCACGACATTCTTAGCAACTCGCCTCATATTGGAAGGAGTTCATCGATTTTACATCTTCCCACCATAGGGTGCGCGTGCGTGGGTTACCCAAAATTATTACCTCGTTGCCATCAGTTTAATATATCACAGATATACAAGAGATATATTCTGTCTTCATGTGTTGGGTGTACAGGTAAATGGCAACCAGCGTACCCTGAAGCAAATTCAAATTCCTCATAATGGTAATGCTGGAGGCGAGACAAATTAAAATTCTTAATAATAATAATAATGTTGCTGGAGCAAATTCAAATTCCTCATAATGGTATTGCTGGAGGCGAGACAAATTAAAATTCTTAATGATAATCGTGTTGCAGATGAAACAAATTCAAATTATTAATAATAACGATGTTGCAGATGAAACAAATTCAAATTATTAATAATAACGATGTTGCAGATGAAACAAATTCAAATTTCTAATAATAATAATGATGTTGGAGATGAAACAAATTCAAATTCATGAAGATGAATCTTTGTTATCCTGGCATAAAACAAGACTTCTGACGTAAATCAAATAATTTATTCAAAATCATCATCATTAGCCGTTGGGATCTCATTTCAAATTCAAAGAAGCTGCCTGCCTGCCAGAGGTTTACAGAAGGATTTAATTTAGGACAACAAACATAACCTGAAGGGTGAAGAATCACTCGTCATGATATAAGAAATATTCCGATTTGGTCAGGACAAGTAGGGTTGACATTCCAACAGACAAACGATGAGAGAGAGCAGATTTGATGGGACTCTTGAAATATCAATAATACCCTTTGATTTTCAATACAGCAATCAGTTGATCCATGGCACTTAATGGTACGCTGCACAAGTGAAATAGAAAGGACAATGATAAGAGCAGACCAAATCAAAGCATTCAACAGCCTCCGAATATACAAGTATCAATTGAAAATTTGAACTAAACATATTTGAATTCGATAGATTAAACAATCAGTGAGTAGTTTCAATTTATTCACTGAATTTTAAAGTCCTGCCTGCAAGATGGTTGAAACAATTGCTTTCCATATTCAATTTAAAAGTCAGATCTTTCAACAAGCTGTTTTTCAGAGCATCACCTGGCCGAGAAGTTGGGCTTCAGGTGCAGCAGCTGTAATCCAGTATTATTTCTTGTACAATCGCAGTTTTGACCAAATTGTTTTTGGAATTGTGATTTTCTGTCGTATGCAACCATAAGTACCAGCGGTCCAATATTGTAACAAACCTCCCCACTGTGCCAGTATTCCACACATGGAACTTTGATTGAATTTTAAGATGATGTAAATAAATTGAACAGTGGACAAAACCCATAGTACATCTCTTTATTTTATTTGACATAGTGGAAAAACTCATCATAATTAATAGGTTCATTAATCAGTAGTGGTGAGATCATTTAAATAAAATTATTTTATTTGGAATAACCTAATACTGGTTTGGGTTTTGGCCATTAACCTGTTTCCTTATGCTCAAGGAAAACAAGTTTTTAGCCAAACAAAAATAGTTTTAGGTCATACTCCAGAGCCCCATAATACATATACTTACCCTACCTTGAATTTGCATAATAATAGAATTATGTTTCTATCTTAAATTTCTATAGAGTTATTTTAACGTTCTAAGTTTTGGCTCTTTCCTGGGCATATTTTACAGTGGATTTTGTCCAAAATCTAGTCATAAATTATTAAAACTGTTGATTTAAGTGGTTGACAATGTATAATTCCAACACTCCAAGGATTTTTCAAAAAGTTCAATCCATTAATGTATTAAAAAATACAATTTAAACAACAAAAATGGATGATTTCATCCAAATTTATATCACCTGATTCCAATAAAAAATACCACAATGTAAAACATTTAACCAATGTCTATTTTAATATTTCTGATAAAAACAAACAAAGTGTTTATGATTATAAGATTAACTATTCCAAACACATATTTTTAGAGAGAAGAGAATACTAATACAGATTGGAACAAAGACAAAAAAAAATCCCACTACCTCTTGAGAGGTAAACACCGAAATTTTCAGTATGAAATGATTAAGATGGAGAAATGCTGGTAAAATGGCAGTGGTGGCCAAGGTAGTCAGCCCAGACTCCAGAGTTTGACAATAATGTGCATTAACAGAGGACAGCATGTGATGAATAACGCCCGGGCGAAGAAATACATTAAAACCACCGTCAACCCTATCTCCTCCCATGGGGTGCCCAAGTAGAATCATAATGAAAGCCTTTAAAAGGCCTTTAACACTTACACGTGATCCTAAAGGTGGGTTGGAAGACTAGTACTCGGTACACTGTACATGGATGGATGGTTGACTGTCATGAAGACTCTCGAAGGATTTAAATAGATAATATTAAGGATTTAAATAGATAATATTGTCATTTTCCAAAACCGCACAAACAAGATGGTCCAAAATAGAAAACCAAACCAGATTGAATAATATATATGTATTATTGTGCGTATCCTTGTAACAAAAAGTTATTATAGTTCGCGTGATCAAGACTGTAGCTTGCTTAAGTCCCGGAAGTCCTATCTTGGGCATTGGAAATAACGAAAAGATACACTGATGCGAATTTTTGGGTATTTGGGCTCCCAGGGTATGGATTTTTTTATAGTGACGACTACCAATGTTTCTTCTGGCCTTCCCCTTAAAAAGTGGATGGTTTTTTTTAGCTTTATGTTCCATTATTGGCACCCTAAAACTGCACAAGGAAGTCTCCACAGGCTCCTGGAGTCCACTTGGTGGTATCTGCAGCGACCTGTCCTAAAGTTCAGAGATGTCCCTTTGTCTTCTATTGCAATTTTCACGAGCTGGCTCTGAGCATTTCGGCAGAATCTGGAACCCCTTTAGGCCTAGTGATGACATTAAAGCCTTTTAGGTCTTTTGGGTACTCTTTTGGACGTTTGCTGCTCGTCCCGTAGGGACATTGTTGGGCTTTTTAGACCCCTATAGTTTGTGTTGGTATCATAATCTGAACCGGTCAGGCTCTTGCAATGAGTATAGCACATGAAACCTATGAGTGATGAGGAGTATAGGTTAAAGAAGCCATGGATCTATGCAAAGGTGATATACCTAGCCAAATCCTCTTTGGTCAAGTCCAATTTCTCACGGCAGTTTTGTTCCATCAAACCATATTGGCACATGTTTCCTAGCACTTCATTTGGAGTTTTGCAGTTGGATTATTCTCTTTGAGTTGGATGGTATCTACTATCTTCGTTGTTTTACTCCATTTGAGTGAAGTTCAAATTTCAATCTATAGCTGCTCAGCAAGCCAAATTAGTGCGTCCCTGAGTAGAACTGGTTGCTGCAAATCCCATCAGTATATGTAAGACAAATTAGTGCGTCCCTGAAGCTGCAAATCCCATCCGCATATGTTTGTGTTTGGGGATTTGCAGTAACACATATACACAGGAAAAAACCGTGCAATGGGAAGGACTACTAGGTGGCTAAGAAGTCTTCTGGGTGGAAAGAAAGAGCCCAAACAAGCCCATCTGGATTCTCTTCGTCTCAAGGATAGTAATAAAACGAAGGAAAAACGGAGATGGAGCTTTGGAAAGTGTTCAAAAGACCGTCATGGAAATGTAGAACACCATCGGGAATCATTCAGTAGAGAGAACTGTGTGCGCGACGCAGAGAACGAGCAGAACAGGCATGCAATCGCAGTTGCTGCTGCGACAGCAGCTGCAGCTGACGCAGCTATGGTTGCTGCACATGCAGCAGCTGCTGTGGTTCGATTGACAAGCAATGGACCCTTCCCTCTCAATGTAAGCATAGAAAAATGGGCAGCAATCAGGATTCAGACCATGTTCCGAGGATATCTGGTATGCGTTTCATTTGTTTCTTTCGTTTCTGTTCTGTGTTGCTATATAACAGACTGAATACCCAATTTAAAACGCTTATTTTGTTTCATAATGACTAGCTAATTCCTGCCACTGTGCGTCACTTCTCTTAGTCCTTGTTGACTACCAAATTCCCTACTTGGAATGCACAAAAATGTGACTTCGAGAGTTACCCTGTTCATCCTTGGATTCACACTTTGCTTGCTGGAAAACTTTAAAAATCCCAAGAATGGCCACCCCAGTATGCTTTCTCTACCCTTGAATGCTAGTTTTCTTTTGGACAAATGCCCATAAGGATAACTTCAAGAGTTCCACAATTCACGGCTTCAATACCTTTTTAACTTCTTCGAGCCACACAATTCATGCTTGTTTTCTTTTCTACGAATGCCCAGAAGGATGATTTCAAGAGTTACCCAATTCATGGCTTCTATACCTCTTTAGTTTGTTTGAGCTACTCATTTCATCCTTTGGTACTGGCTACTAGGTTTTCCTTGCTTAACAATGCTTGCAAAAATGGTCCAGCGTCTACCCAATCTCTTCCTTTCCCATCCAATTAGTTTGCATCTAGATTTCATTGTACCCGGGGAAACAAGGGACATTGGACCCCAGGTGTGGTGGGGTTGATTTATCAACTCTTCCTTTTTGTGGGTGGGGTTGATCCATGGACTCTTTAACCCCAGGTGTGGTGATGACTAGGTTTTCCTTGCTTAACAACGCTTGCAAAAATGCTCGAGCGGCTACCCAATCTCTTCCTTTCCCATCCAATTGGTTTGCATCTAGATTTCATTCTACCGGGGAAACAGGGTACATTGGACCCCAGGTGTGATGGGGTTGATTTATCAACTCTCCCTTTTTGTGGGGTGGGGCTGATCCATGGATTGTTTAACCGCAGGTAGGTGTGGTGAGGTTAATTCATCAAATCGTCCTTTTTGTGTCGTTGATCCATGGACTCTCTTGTATGAGTTGATTGTTCCTTTTTGTGGGGTTGAGCCATGGACTCCTTTTATTTTTGTAAGTGTGGATTGTACGCCACATAAACTCATTTAAACCTGCGCTCTATATCCTTGTAGAGATTGTGAAACTGGAGAATAGAACTCAAAAAAATAACCATAAACTCAATAGATGCGTCCTCAAGCTTTACAACCTTTAGGTGCATATTAAAACCGAATTAAGATTGTGGCTGTAGACCTGCCCAGTTCCAGCAGGCCAGTGGCTTATAATTATTTTGCCTTATGCAGGCAAGGAGAGCATTGCGAGCCCTGAAGGGCTTGGTCAAACTGCAAGCCTTGGTTCGTGGGTATTTGGTGAGAAAGGAAGCGGACGCTACTCTGTATTGCATGCAAGCCCTCATTAGAGCTCAGGCCCGAGTACGTACCCGTCGTCTTAGGATGAGCGAAGAAGCTGCTGGGCAATCAGTTCAGATGCAACAGAAGCAGAGACGACGACATGATTACCGTCCTCAAAGATCCATTGTAAAGAAAAAATAAAATAAAATCTTAGCCTTCTTCATACTTCAATAGCTCAATTCACTACCCAAGTTTATATCCTGTGTCTTTCCTTGTGCAGGAAGGATGGAATTTCAATTCTGCTGTGGATAACATGAGCTACACACAAAGCAGAAGGGGTTTTTCGATTGGATTCCCCCAGCAGGAGATGGAAAGAAACTCAGATGACAGTGCAAAGATTGTGGAGATTGATACATTCAAGCCAGGTCAGGTGGCGAGTTTGAGAAGGAGAAATGCTTCTTCGATCTCAGATTCAGGATCTGCAGAGCCAAGCATTTCTTCTAATGTCTCTGCTGGTCGCTGCCTGTTTTCAAACTCTACTCTTCAATCAAGCTCCCCTTCACAGAACGAAGGTGGTTATACTTATATGTCTGCACAGAATGTTCCACCTGCAATAACCTCTTCTTCTTTACGAACAGGATTATCTATTCCCAGCCCAGTATCAGATGAGATAAGCACATCAGCTCTGCATGATTTGACCCCAATTACATTGAACGGAGAACAGGGATTTCATAGTGAAGATTACAAATTTTCAACAGCGCAAAGTAGCCCACAATTCCTCTCTGCCTCCAAGGCTAATGTGGCTACTGGAAACATGGGTCCATCCACTCCGTCTAAGAGTCGTGAATATGCACAGAGCTACTTTCATGCATGTTGTACATTTCCTAGCTATATGGCTAACACTGAATCTTCAAGTGCCAAGGTTCGTTCCCACAGTGCTCCCAAGCAAAGGCCACTACCTTCTGAGAAAACTACATGTTCACTAAGGAGGAGAATGCCTCTGAACGAAGCAGTGGAAAGGAGGTCAAGTTTTAGTGGTGTACGCATGCAAAAATCATCATGTTGTCTGCAGCCACAGGCAGATTTGTGCTGCCGACATGCAGATCCTGGTAGACTAGATAGGTCACTAGATAGGTCCACCATGTCTTTCCGAGATATTAATAGGTTCCAAACGAACTGGTAACCAACATTAATCGCCATAATGATACAAGTTTGTTGGTATTGTCTGTGAAACTTGTCAATCAATTTGCAGCTTTCCTCAATTAACCAACATTAATTGCTACAGTGAGACAAGGTTCTTGGTTTTCTCTCTGAAACTTGTCAAACAATTTTCAAATTTCCTCAACTATCAATAGCAGATTTTGATCCACAGAACTATTGGAAGGGAGCCTTGAAAATATGTAAAGCAGCTGACTTAATGAACTTCGTTGTAATTATTCCTTGTCTCTTTTGAGTTTCATCAAAAATAAGAAGTTTATTCCAAATGGCAAAGGCAAAGGCAAAGGCAAACATGGGACTTGGGTTATTAATGTGGCCAGGTACCATCTCAACCACTAAACCATAGTCCCACAAGTTTTATATTCAGTATTAATTCAAGAAAGAAAAAAGGTGTTCTGTAAAAAAATATTCTGCAACCTGGCTGAAAGAGCTAATGATGGTACTCTCTCTCTCTAATGATGGTAATGATGGGTACTGCATTTCACCCAAAATGTCTGAATCTAACATTACACAGTTTTATTTGAAACATTATAATAAGAATATGAGGAACTGCGTTAACATAGTCTCTTATAGTTAAGAATCTTTTAATGCATTTATGCCTCCAATTGCAGATCTCTTCAGCTGCAAAAGTTGACATGGGTTGGCATCTAGAGCTCCGCACATATTGACTATCCTATTGTATTGAATTGTGATAGAGGATTTAGTTGTCATCTCCATGGTTATTCGCTACACCTGCTATCATCATGGAATTTGTACATGCTCATGGAAATCAAGAGAGTCTGCTTATTAAGCTGAAAGGCGTACACTTATTGACAATGGGCACAATTAGTGATCTTTTAATCTTATTTAACCTTAAACTCTAATCTGATGGCTATGCATTGAAGATGCTGGCATATTTTTAGTCGTCCTCCAAAATCAATGGGTCAGATTTATTGTTCATAACTTTCTTGCATTTATCAAGGCATTCGTTAACATGTTTACTTTTTAACATTTACCTAATCACATTAAAAAATTACTGTAAGGATATATAATTACCACATTTAAATGATTAAATAGGATTAAATCGTGGCATCTAAATAATTGTCCACCAACTACCGTTTCTACGTTCACCAGCACTATGTACCTTTCGGCGTTAACCAGCCGCCAGCGACTTTGCGGCTGTGCTAGTTAAATGTCAGTTGTATGAAAAACTACCTGAAAGTTTGTATACAAAATGCTTTTGTTTCTTAGTTGTGGTCAGATCTCATTTATACTAGGAAAGTGGAAGCTTAAGACAGCAGAAACTCATTTATTTCAATTCAATGGTAATATTTATTTGAAGCCTTACATTATGTATATAGAAGTTCAGTGCTTAGTTTTAGATCAAAAGAAAGAGCTCCATGTCCCCTGACATGATAATAGTTAAAAGTAGTTAATGTAACAAAGTTTCCCAATACTTAATTCAGTATATTAAACTTTATTTTTATAACCATATAGTTTAAATTGTTATTGTAACATTTTTCTCCAAATAATCAAAGATCTAATGCATATCAGTCCATGTGGACTGATTCATACAATGAACCTGAATAGTGTGCAGGTTGTTGGTTTGTAGGCATCCTGGTTTTCATTCATCAAATATAAGAATGTAAATCTGTTCAGCTCTAAATCTTTCAATATAATCTCATTATATTTTGAATTTGGTGTTATTCCTTAAAACAAATTTCTAAGGTCCATGTTGACTGGTTCACATATAATCTTTCAACATAATCTCATTATGTTTTAAATTTAGTGCTAATTCTAAACCAATTTCTAAGATCCATGTGGACTAATTTACTCAATGAACATGGATTCTAAACCAATTTTTAAGATCCATGTGGACTAATTTACTCAATGAATTCTAAACCAATTTCTAAGATCCATGTGGACTAATTTACTCAATGAACATGGATAAGGTGCATGGCATGAATGTGTAGGATTTTAAAATCTAATACACAGTTTATCTCCAAAAAGCTCAAGCAACGGGGTGCAGGTTGTTACTTGGTTGTTACTTGATTTGAATTCGGTGTTATTCCTAAACAAATTCCTAAAATCCATGTTGACTGATTCACACATAATCTTTCAACATAATCTCATAATATTTTAAATTTGATGCTAATTTTAAACGAATTTCAAAAATCCATGTGGACTGATTCACAAAAGAACATGAATAGGGTGCAGGTTGTTACTTGGTTTGTAGGGATGCTGGTCATCTTTCATCAAATATAAGGATGTAGATTTGCTGAGCTCTAATCATTAACGCATATAAGCTTCCAATATAATTCCATTTATTTTAAATTTGGTGTTACTTTTAAACAAATTTTTAAGTAAATTTGTTAAGATCTTAAACAATGTTAGTCATCAAATATAAAAATATAAATTTGCACAACTCTAATCATTATTGTATATAATCTTCCAATATAATCTCATTATGCTCTAAATCTGATGCTTAATTCTACACAGTTTTAGGATCCTTAGATCCATTGGAATCCTAAACAATCTCCCGTCATCAAAGATCAAGACTGTAAATTCGCTTTGCTATAATCGTTCGTGTACATAATCTTTCATTATAATTTCATTTGTTCTAAATTATAATTTCATTATGTTCTAAATTTGGTAGCTCATTTTAAACAAATGGATCCTAAGGCTAGCAATCTTGGGTCATCCAATATAAGAATGTAAATTTGCTGGACTCTAATTGTTGATTCACATAATCTTCATATGTAATCTCATTATATTTTAATTGTGGTGTCTAATTATAAACACATTTCTAAGATCCTTAAAACCGTATAGGATCCTTAAAAATCTTGGTCTAGCTAGCATGAAGCCATGTAAGTAACGGAAAATATTAAAGTTGACTAATACCCTGGTCTAAGAAATGTTTTAGAAAGGTATTTGTTATATGGTGTATACATTTTTTCCCAAATATTTATATTATCATTATAATTTATAAATTATTTTTATTTATATAATTTTAAAGGTATATTGGGTAGGAGATGTTTTCTACACCTTAATATAAAAGAGGTGTAATTTACCTAACAATTAAACAAAAGATATACAATAAGTAAACACAAAAATATACAATATCGATGGACCTTAATTTAAAGTTTAATATATATGTGTGTGTGTGAAGCATAAATCAAAATGGATTTAAATGGCACAATTATAAAACATAGTAATCAATGATCACATAAATTAACACAACAATTTTACATAGTAAAACCCTTCACAAGGGAAACATCCATGGGACAATGTTATTTGATTTATTTATCATTCAAGGGAGATATTACATCAGTCAAACCAGGCTTACAAACTTGCACTCACACTCACGTGCTTTGCATCTATAGGCTTACATAGATATATAGCAATTCTTACTCAGTTACATGAAACTGATTACAATTAATGTGCTCCTATCCCTATTTTAATTCTAGCTTATTTGATCCAACTAAATACTGAATAATAGGGGCCCGAAAATATGCCCAATATCTAATACGTGTGTAAATTGGTTGGCACAAATTCAACAATCTCCACCTTGACAACAATTTACCTAAATATCGTTGTCCAATTTTGTTCATCACCTATGCTACAAGCCAAGAGAAACCAAGCACCATTGTAGCTTCTCTAATAACATTGGTTTCGTGATCATATCTATATGATTTGGTCGAGTTTGGATTTTCTCAGGAATTACTCCACCTCCAACATGTCTTTCAAAATGATGCTTTGAGACATATACTGAGGTAAATCTCATTTTATCCAACATACTTGAAAAATCTAAATTACAATTACCACAAACTAAACAACTGAAACCATTATAGGTGACACTTGTGCATGTAAAACACTGAAGCACCCATTTCACTGTTTCACTTGAATTTTCCATGTCTTTGACAATATCAACTGAATGTGAAATTTATGGTCTTAACCATTTCATTGCATCCAACAGACCTCCTATTGTACTAGTACACTGTATATACGAGACATAACATTTTCTTCTTTATAAACAAGACCTAAAATTGAAGAAAACTTATAATGGAAAGAAACAAGGATATTAACTAGTTTCATGATGTTCACACTGAACTTCAACCATAGCTTAACATTATTACAGTCTCTGTGTACTTATATGCCCAAAATTTTCGCTACTCCTTGATCTTTCATCTGAAATGTCTTGTCCAATAGAGCCTTTAACTCACTAATCTCAACCATGCTTCAACTTGCAACGAACATACTATCAGTAAATAACATCATGATAGTGAAAGTATTATTAACATTATATTCATACTTACCCCTTGAAAAATGTTGGCTCACTATGAAGGATTCAAACCTCTTATACCATTGTCTGGGTACCATTAGGCCATACAATGAATCTTCTAGCATGCAAACAAATCTTTCGTTGTAATCTTGAACTAACCCTTCTAGTTGTTATATACACACTATATTTTTGTCAATGACGATCTTGTGGGCAGTAAGATCCCCCAAATTACATCCCTTTTTTCCATCATCATAACTAACAGAGATACAAAACAAGTAGAAAATCAAAAACAAAGATCCTAAGTATGGAAGAAAATTACAGTTCTGCAACTCTTTCTTTCTCATATGACATTGTTGCTTCTGCCATAAACAAGAATATGCATTTGTCACCTCAGACATGACTTCAGTATTGGCTTCCAGCTTATAAAGGTTATCAACCTTCGTTTCCTTCATAACTACTAAATCGTCTTTCGATACTTTGAGTGCTCCACCTTCACCTACATACTTATATCCACCAAAATCCAAAACCCCTAATGAATTAAAATTTAACTTAAGCTTAGGTACATATCTAGCATCCATTAGTTCTCTAACAATACCATCAAACATCCTAATTCTAATACTTCCAATCCCAACAATTTTACAGGGAATACCATTTCCCGCAAACATTACACCCTCATCAACAGATTGGTAAGAAATGAACCAGTTTCTATGTGAGCACATGTGGTGGGAGGCACCCGAATCTAACAACCATTCTTCATGATATTGTAAGATACTAGAAACGAATAAAACTTCATCGATCATACCTAAATTTGTTGCAGCCAAATTTGCTTCTTTCGTAGAGTTTTCCTTGGATTCTTTTCTTTTCCAACAGTTTTTCTTGAGATGCTCAGTTTTTCCATATTACCAACATTTTTCTCTACCATTTTTTCCTCTTGACTTAGATCGTGAAGAACTTCTATGATTCTGATCTTTGGGGCAACCTCTGATCACCATCGCCTCTGAAGTTGAGGTTTCTTGACTAGATTTTCTCTTCATCTCCTCAGCCAACAAAGCTCCCACAACATAGTCATAATCTAAAAAAGGTGTTGAGCTAAAGCTAATAGAGGTGACTAGACTATTCCAAGACTCAGGCAATGGACACAATAGTGCAATAGCCTTATCTTCATCTTCAAGTTTAACTTCCATACTAGTCAACTGAACTATAAGGTTATTAAAGGCATTTAAATGGTCAGCAATTTTCGTACATTCTTTCATTCACAAATTGTATAACTACTTTTTCAAGTAAATCCTTCTCATCAATGAATTCGTCATATACATGATTTTCATCTTGCTCTGTAAGCCTATTGGTGTATCATCTCCTACGATTTTAAACAAAACTTCATCTGCCAGATATAGACGAACGGTACTGAGTGCTTTTTCATCTAGTGCTTCCCATTCCTCGTTCATCATGCTTGTTGGTTTCTTTGTCCTTCCCTCTAATGCCTTTTGCAACCCTTGTTGCACTAGCAGATCCCACATCTTAAGTTTCCACAACTCAAAATTGTTTTTGTTATTAAATTTCTTGACTTCGAACTTCGACTATGCACTTTTGTCATTAACACAAATCCGCCCAATACCACTACTAAAAAATTGAGCTTTTTATTATGGAGGAACAATTTCTATTATTCAAGGTGAACTCCAAAAATATTAAAATATTTTGAGATATATTCATACTAAAAAAAATTCCTTAAACTTTTTAATGAAACCAACGTTCACCTCAAATAATTTATAAAAAGAAAACTTTTATACCTCCACTCCACATAATATTACGTTACATCCACCCAAAAAGTTAATCCTTTAAAAACATTATTAGTGCCTGCCAAGGGAATATAACAATGAGTTTGCTATTGATTTGACATTAATTTACTTTGTATTTTAAATTTATGTGTGTAGTGTAATGTTTAACTTAATAAAACAAATATTAATATTTTGATATAATAAAAATATTTGTTTTTCTCATTTCTCATTGGTTGATATATTCAAGTCTTATTGTTGCCTTCACATATTTCAATATTTGAAATTAATTACATACTCAATAAACTTGGTTATAAGTACCTAGTACCTTTTATATAAAAAATTAAGAAAAAAATGTAAAAATGTCATGTGTTCTCTCATTATTACTATCTATTTATTTCATTATTATTGCATTTCAATAAACTTGGTTATAAGTACCTAGTACCTTTTATATCAAAAATTAAGAAGAAAAGTAAAAATGCCATGTGTTCTCTCATTATTACTATCCATTTATTTCATTATTATTGCATTTATGTTTTTCTCTTATCATTAATACAAAGTGTACTCCTACTAGATTAATACAAAATGATATACATATAATTATGTATGATGACATATGTGTAATTTTTTTTAATAGTAATTTTGAATTTATTTTTAAATGAAAATAAATTAGTAAAAATATGGTTAAAGATGAAAAACAAAATGATATAGACAACTTATATATATCTTTCCCTTTTAATAATGATTTTGAATTTTTCTTTAATAAAGACAAATAATAAGTATAACAAATTGACAATGGTTTTATAGTAAATTGACAATTGTTGGGACACTCTAACTAGTTCAACAATCCCATCTAGGTACACTCCATTTCCAAATTTACTTGGCAGGGACTAAGCTGCCATGCAACCCTTGTTATTTAAAGGAACAACCTTCATCCAATAATTTACCAAGGCGATGTGCACAATAAACAAATATTCGCATATGTCAATCTCTTACCACGCTTTTAATCTGAATGGTCAACGCTCCTCTTAGATTCAAGGGGGTGCCACATTTGTGAATGGAGTAGATTAACTATGGAGCAATCTTTCCTCTCGAGTTCCGCTTTTCAAGAAAAAAACGGGTTTGAATACGGTCATATTTTCAAGGGTAGTCTGAGTTTAGCATGGATCAAAGTTCCATTATTTCAGAACCTTACCTTAGGGGTTTTGCCCTATTTTAAACCAACTCAGATGCTCAGAAAATGGATCAGATTTCAGGATTGGTCGGAAATTTAAAAGCGGACCATCGAAGAACCTGCCGGAAAAGTAACTCGGGAGGGAAGATTGCTCCCGACTTAGCCCACTCCTTTGTGAATGATGCTCTTCTAAGGCTTCCTAGGTAGCGATACCTTTGAGAATGGTGGTTCTATATAGTGGAAGGGGAGTGCCTCTTTTTCAACACTCCCTTCGCCTGAAATTGGGTGCGTCGAAGACTAGAAAATAGGATTTCTTGTGTGGGAGCAGTGGTGCTCCTCTAACACTTCCTAGGGAGTGCTAGTGTACAAAATATCACTATATCAACGCCCTTTGGTCATGAAAATGTCCGGGCATACAGACTACACTCCTCAATACTCAAATTCACTTGCCTTTCCCTACCAAAACACGTCCAAAGATTCTTACGCTTTCAAAGATCTGCTAAATTCGACTTGGCTCACCTGCTACGCCTGCTCTGATACCACTTGTTGTTCTGCAACATAAGCATAAATCAAAATGGATTTAAATGGCACAATTACAGAACAAAACAATCATCAATCACACAAATTAACACAATGATTTTATGTGGTAAAACCCTTTACAAGGGAAACATCCACGGGACAATGATATTTGGTTTATTTATCGTTCAAGTGAGATATTACATCATCCAAACCAGGCTTACACACTTGCACTCACACTCACATGCTTTGCCTCTACAGGCTTACATAGATATATAACAGTTCTCACTCAATTACAAGTTCAAACTAATTACAATTAATGTGCTCGTATCCCTATTATAATTCTAATTGATTTGACCCAACTAAATATTGAAGAATAGAGACCAAAAAATCTACCCAATATCTAATACAAGTGTAAATTGATTAACACAAATTTAACTATATATATAGTTGTACTTAAAATTGACATAAAAAAGTTTATTTAAAATAAAAAAAAATATATATATATATATTATAATTGCCAACTTGCATATTTAATCTTACTCAAACTTCATTTATGTAATATATACAAATTAATTACTATGATTACTTTTCATTTTCAACACAAATGGAAGCAAGAAGGAAAGAAACTTGAAACACTCAAAATAAATTTAATTCAAAATACATATTCATATTTCAAAACATACAATTAATTATTACTAAATTTCTACATCTTTAACAAAATAGTTAGTAAACTTAATTATATTTTTAAATGACAAAACAATATTTAATAGTTATTTTTAAAAAAAAGTTTGATTAAAAACATTGAAATATTAAACAATAAATAACTTAGAAAATGATATTTACATATAAAAGTATTAAATGTATAATAGTGGTATATATATTAATATAGTAATTATATATTAATATATTAGTATGTCCGGAATAATTGGGGACTTGCAATAATGTTTGGTGGTTAAGCATAATTCAACACTAACAATTTGATTTGTTTAAATGGTACTTTTAATTGAATTTTAAAGTTGATGTCCCACCCAAACATGTGTGCATGGATGTAGGACATGGTACTAGGAAATATGGCATGTATCTTGAGGAGTTGTCTCATTTTAATAAACCTTGATTTGGGATTCCAAAAGAAGATGAAAGAACCAAAATAAGATATTGAAATTAATAATAAAGAGATTCTACAACAAAAATGTATGAGGGAATTTATAACGAATGAAATAAATGAATATTTGCTTGAAATTAATGGACATAGACCACATATTTGCTATTACGTACCCTCTTTACTCGCAAATCACATACAAAAAAATATGGAGAATACTTAGAATAACAATGGAAGGTGATGGTCCATTGGATGTATCTTGGGTGGTTGGGAGGAATGATTGTTACCCTCCCCACCTAGGTTCAGTTCCTTGTGAGTCACATATTGTGCCCTTAAATGGGTCTATAAGATGCTCTTATTGTTGATCCCCCAATATTCTAAAAATACTCAGTCTCCCTATGTTCTCTCNGAGCACCAAAATCCGGTGTCGTGAACCACATGGAAAAAAAAAACAATGGAAGGCAATGAAGGAGTGAAAGGTGTATTTAATGATGTCATCAGAAGAAATTTTGTCCAAACATGGTGGACATCTTGTCCAAAGATATCAGATTTCAACATGTATAAGCATATGTTAGAGGCTCTATTCATAGATGTCAGGTTTCAACATGTCTAAATGTATGTTAGAGTATCAATCGTTGGGCCTTTACATAATCTTTTTCAAACTACAAAAGAAGTAGAGAAGTAAAAATGACAATAAAAGAAGTAAATAAATTTGTTGAATAATATTTTGAATGATATGGATTGGATCATTATATTATTGGTCATCTATCTTGATGCTTTCAAAGTGGAAAAAATTGGAGGAATCGCCTTGTAAGGTCATTTTAGTTGTAGGTCCCAATTTGGAAAATTAGGGTCCATAACCTTCCAGATCCATTTTGAGGAATTAAACAATGTTTTTTGGGGTTTTAGTGTTTGGAATTATTGCAAACCCCCTTATCGACATTCTACACTTTGAGACCTTTCCAGCAATGTTGTGACGAACTGTTACAGTGGAATATCCATGGTAGTTTACAGATCATATTGGTATCAGAGTAGGTTTTCTTTTGGGTATTTGTGGGGAGTTGCATGATCCAGGAATCGTCTTAAAGATAATTCGTAGAAACCCTAACGATGGAAGACGAGTTTGTTCATAACAACCCTTGAGATCCAATAGAAGAGAGATTTGAGATTTTGGAAGCACAAGTCGTTGATATCAATCACAATATGAACCTCCTCATGGCGTCTTTAGCAAGTAAGCTCAGACTGTTTGGAGATGATGGAGGTTGTAACTTATAGATCATATCAGAGTGGAGATCGGGAGATAAAGAAGACCCATGAAGTGAGTCATGGAAAGAACCCGAGAAAGAGAAGTCGAGTTCGAGTGTCGTTAACCCTTCACAATTCCTATTCAATATGGAAGCCCCAACTCGGGGACAACTTGTTATTGATAATTAGAACAACAAGTCTATGTTGGGAGGAACATCTATCCTTTACAGCGGGTTTCATACTTTCTAAGATAAGTGTTCTTATTTGTTGTGCTTATTCATGTTAAATGTTGATATAGTTGTTGTGCATTTTAATATGAGATATTTTGGTTATTGCTACATGTTGTGAGTAGAATAATGCAATGAAAATATCTATTTATATTGTTGAATGTGTTTAGTCATCGTTGTGCACGTTTAAGTACTTTTATTTATGTTTTTAATTAGCATGGACCATTGCATAAGTTTGAATGTCATGTTGTGTGTGTTATTTCCGCATCTAGAATTGGTATCTGAAATTTTATTTGGTCATTTTAGCAATGGCATGACCCAACTTGGGGTTGGGTTCATTACATTACTTAGAGATGGAGCTGGTATTTTGATTGTCAATATGTTCCCATACTTAGTAATAACAATCTTGTGCTCCAAACCATGTCGATCTCTTTGAACCCAAAGCCCATAATTGGATTAACCAATATCTTATGCAATTCAAATGTGGTTACAACCACAAATTTCCACAATCACCATGACTAAGATACTAAGTGGAGAATGTAGCGCACCTTTTCAGTTACCAAGGCTTAATCGTTATTAAGAGAAGGTTATAACACCACTCTATACATAACTCATACATGTATTATATAATCCACATGCATTTAAACAAATAAACACATTCTACATATAGTATTCATATGAGTTACAACAATAATTAACAATCAATAGCGTTCATACTAATTCATATACACAGCGGAAATCACGATACCATAAACAGTAGGGTCATGCAAAACATGATTAAAACATAATCAGATACTTATCTTTTAATAGTGGTAGCTTCCACCAACCAAGTGCAGGCCTTCCACGAACCTCCCAGCCTTAGACTGCACTGCTCATCAGCTCAGCAATGGGTCACCCCCGATCTGGGACTAAGCTCCACCCCAAGGCAAGGAAATCTAGGCTAGGCTGAGGTTATAGGGAAAAACAACACACAACCACAAGGAATGGATTCACTCCAAGGAACCTCCCACACTCACTGCCCACAGACCCTCATTCCCCACATGCCTATTCCACCCCAGGAGTATACACCTTCTCTGTCACCTAGAAAATCCTTCGGTTTCTAATCTCCCTTGCCTTGGGTTACAGGAACAGGCCGGACCGAAAGTCTTCGGGCTCTAAGGCAGCTACAAGGTTTCTTCCAGGAGTTCTCTCCTTCCTCTGCACACTCTCTCACCTGGAGGGAGTTGCCCACAGGTCCAACAACCTGTTCTTCCAACTTCAACCACCTCTCTCACCTGGAGAGAGCGTTGTACAAACTGGCCAACAAGCCACACAGGATCAATCACTACACGTCCACCACAATCCACGGGAATCCAGAAACGAATACCCAGGGCAACTCCAGATAGGTGCAACAGTATAACCAGGCTTAGCAAGGACGAGACACTTTTGTTTTCTCAATTTGGCAACATGGAATAGACTCACACTCTGGATTCTCAAGGATGCGTAACGAGTCGTCCACGTAGGGGTCGATTCAAACTCTCGATTTAGAACAGAGAAGGGGTGTACTAATTTTCTCAAAGCCAAACACAGAATTTTTCGAATCACAGGGACACACTAAGGTTCTCTGCAGGAGTCGGGTTGGTAGTACTATCCAGGGCTCCGTACGCGTTCATACCATTGGGTAGAATGGGGGAGGAACCCTTCTCACAGCTCACCCTGGCCGTTTTATTCGCATGCGTCAGGGTTGACACTTGTCACCCACGAAACTGCATGCATTCCACCAGCATGCATCTCCCTTGTATGTTATCCCCTTGCCATAAACTTAGGATAAAACATAAAATGCACATGTCTTTTGGGATAATATTAAAATATTATTCCCAAGCTTAAGCCCCCTAGGCTTAGCCCCTAGGCTCAACACTTAGCCCATTTTCCCACCTTCCAGCCCCTAATTCCTTGCCCACACTATGGATGCTTAGTCCCCCTTCACTCATTCATCGTGGTCGGTCTGCACATGGTGGTGTTTATATTTTATTAATTGTTCTGCGTGATTACATATACAACAGCAGGCTCCTGGCCTTCAACACTCAGGCTCCCTAGCCTAACAAACACATAAGCCTCCAGCTTATAAAAACTTGTCTCACCAGCCTATAAAACATAATTACAATTCCTTTCAAAACATGGTTTACAATAGGGCTCGGCCTTGGGGACACTACAATCCCCCTCCCCTTATTTTTGCACTGTCCTCAGTGCAACTTTACACAGCACCTGCAAGCTTTTTCAAAAATTTTCAAAAAGATGTGGGTACTCTGCCCGCATAACATCTGCATGCTTCCATGTCATGTCCTCAGGACTGTACCAGGTCCACTGAACCTTTACAAGCTCTATGGATCGATTTCGGAGCTGTTTGCTTTTCCTATCCAATATGCGCACAGGATGCACTTGCAGGACACCTTCTAGTCCCACCTGAATCACATTCCAATCGATAACATGATTAGCATCATGTACATATTTCTTAAGCAATGAAACATGAAACACATTATGTACAATCATAGATGCAGGTAATGCAAGCATGTATGCAACTGACCCAATCCTTTCAAGGATCTCAACTGGCCCACAAAATCTTGCTGCCAACTTGGTGCAACTTCCCAGCCTCAGGGAACTCCTGTTAGTTTTCACTTTCAGGAAAACATGGTCACCCACTTCGAATTCTCTATGGGTTCTATTACTATCAGCGTAACTTTTCTGCCTGTCCTGGGCAACTTTTAGATTATGTTTAATTCTTATCATTTGATCTTCCATCTCTTTGAGCAGCTCAGGCCCAACAACTGCTTTGTCGGTTGGATTATCCCATCTCACTGGAGTATTGCACTTTCTTCCATAAAGCACTTCAAATGGGCTCATCTTCAATGATGCATGATACCCATTATTGTAGGCGAATTCTACCAAATGCAGGTAGTCTTCCCACCTTGATGGTTTATCCATCACATACATTCTCAACATGTCTTATATTACTCTGTTTACTCTCTCTGTCTGTCCATCAGACTCGGGATGATATGCTGTGCTAAAGTTCAGATTCGTTCTGAATCCTTTGAACAATCCTTTCCAGAAATTTGAAGTGAATTTCGGGTCTCTATCAGACACAATTGTCTTAAGAATTCCATGCAAGCGTGCAACTTCTTTTAAGAATATATCAGCAACATCTGCTGCCCTGTGGGTGGTTTTTAATGGAATAAAATGGGCAGCTTTAGTAAGATTGTCCACCACCACCATGATTGAATCATGCTGCTTTCTTGTCCTAGGTAGTTCGGTGATAAAATCCATTGTTACCACGTCCCATTTCCATTCAGGAATAGGTAAAGGCTGCAACAACCTTGTTGGGTGCCTATGCTCAGCCTTAACCTTTTGGCACTCCATACATCTGCCGATGTATTCAGCGATTTCTTTCTTCAAACCCGACCAAAAGTAATGGCTTTTGACTGCTGCCACAGTCTTCTGATATCCAAGATGTCTAGCATAAGTCACGTTATCCATCTCCTTTAGAATTGCCAACTTCAATTCTCGGACATTGGGTACATATACTTTGTTTTTATACAAAAGTAAGCCATCAGTTCCCAAGGTGTAACTTTCCTTGGTTTGTGGTCTCTCATGTTGCTGTAGCTTTGCTACTAGACCTCTGTACTGCAAATCAACATTGGCAGCTTCCAAAATTCTTTCTTTAATCTCAGTTCTGTACATGCTAATGGTTGTAGCATGTAATTTGTGCACTTTTTTGCTGAGTGCATCAACCACCTTATTTTCTTTCCCTTTGATATGCTTGATATCAAATTCATATTCGCACAGAAACTCCAGCCATATAATTTGCCTGGCATTTAAGGTCGGCTTATCAAATAAATATTTCAGACCATTATGGTCTGTTCTCAACTCGAATATCTTGCCCATGAGGTAATGTCTCCATTTCCTCAGGGCATGGATGATTTCTACCAGCTCTAAATCGTGAGTGGCATAATTATTCTCATGCTCCTTCAACTTTCAGGATTCATAACAAACTACAAATCCTTCTTGGCTGAGAACTCCTCCTAGCCCCTCCTTACACGCATCTGTGCACACTACGTAATCCTTATTTGGATCTGCAATCTTCAGGATCGGAGCACTAGTTAGCAGCTGCTTCAATCGCTGGAAGCTTCTCTCACATTCTTCAGTCCAATGGAACTTCTTCTCCTTCCTTTGCAAGGAAGTGATAGAATGAACTATCTTTGAGAATCCGGCTATGAACCTCCTATAGTAGCCCGCCAGACCCATAAAAGATCTAACTTCTGCCACATTCCTTGGCATTGGCCATTCTCGAATGGCCTGTACCTTCTCAGGATCCACAACGATCCCTTTTTCAGATATAATGTGTCCCAAGTAATGGATCTGCCTTTGGTAAAAAGAACACTTGCTCAGTTTTGAGTACAGCTGGTGTTCTCTCAACACCTGCAACACCATTCTCAGGTGTTTCTCATGTTCTTCCTCTGTCTTGGAATACACCAAGACGTCGTCCAGGAAGACTATGACAAACTTGTCCAAATAATTTCTGAACACTCCATTCATTAAGCACATGAAAATAACAGGCGCGTTGGACAGCCCAAACGACACCACCGTGAACTCATAATGACCGTACCTTGTTCTAAAGGTGGTCTTGCTGATGTCCTCATCCTTTATTCTCACTTGGTGATATCCTGATCGAAGATCTATTTTCGAGAATATTTTCACATCCTTCAACTGATCAAAAAGATCATCTATCCATGGCAGAGGATACTTGTTCTTGACAGTGACCTTATTCAACTGTCGAAAATCAATGCACAACCTCAACGTCCCATCTTTCTTCTTCACGAATAGGACCGGGGATCCCCAAGGTGACACACTGGGGCAAATGTAACCTTTCTTTAGTAGCTCTTCGAGCCGCAATTGCAACTCTTTCAGCTCTGGTGTACTTATTCTATAAGGAGCCTTTGAAACTGGAGCTGCTCCATGCATCAAATTTATAGAAAAATCGATGTCCCTCTTCGGAGGTAGTCCAGGTACCTCCTGAAATATGTCCTTGAATTCTTTGAGTACTTTTTGGTCTTCCAGATTCAAGACTTCATCTCGGAATGCTTCTTCCACCCGAGCTGCAAATAATTGACAGCCTTTCCGGTAACATTTCTTCAGCTGCATGGCTGAGATTTCCCTCACAGCCACGACTATGGGAATTCCTTGGACTATTACCTGATTTCCCTCCTCATTCAGGCATGTGAACCTCTTGTTATGACAATCTAGAAGGGAATGGTGCTGGTCCAACTAGTCCATCCCAATTAAGCAATCGTATGAGCCTAAAGGAAAAATGTTCAATTCAGCCTTAGTGCTCATTCCTTTCATGTCCACTAAACAAGACTTAACCCATTCAGTGACCTTCCTCTTGGTCCCTGTGGCCAACTTTTCTAACCAAGACTTTTCATGTTTTCTTCTGGTTAAATGAAAACTTTCCAACACTCTAGGATCTATATAACGATGGCTAGCCCCTGAATCAATTAAAATAACAAGTGGTCGGTTGTTGATCGTACCTTCCACTTCAATCATGTGCGATTGAAATTTTTCTTGCTTGTTGTCCAGGGCTGCGTAGATCCTCGACATTCTGCTACCCATATCCTCCACTATTTTAGCTTGTTGAACAGTATGGACAGTTCTTGCTTTGTCTTTTCTGTGGGGGCAGTCTCTATACCTATGATTCCCTTTACAGCCCCAACACTCCATAGGTGGCGGTCTTGGCACCTGTTCACTCCCTTCAACTTTCCTGGGCTCTCTAAAAGATGACTGTCCCCAAGGACTGTTTCTGAAAAAGGAAGGTTTGTTTCCCTTCTTCCTCTGTTCCTTCTTAAACTTCCTCTGGTCATTCCAAACCTTCCGAAGGATAGGCCTATCTCCTTGCTGTTCATACAAGAATTTCGCCCTTCTTATGGTCTCTTCCATGGTCTTAGGATCGTCATATTGAATCTTGTCACTCATGGAAGGTGGCAGTCCACTCAGATACCTCTGAATTTTAACAGCCTCGTCTTTGATGAATGGAACATACTTCAGTAGTTCCAGAAAACTTCGTTCATACTCATCAATGGTCATACTACCCAACTTGAATTCAAAGAACTCCTTCATCTTTATGTCATAGTATCTTTTAGTCAGGTATTTCTTCTCGAAATACCTCTTAAATTTATTCCAAGTGATGTCTTTCTCTCTGATGTGTTGCACCTGCACCAACTGATCCCACCACATGGATGCTTTTCCTTTCAGTTGGTACATTGCAATTCTTCCTTCTGTACGGGAAAAATAATTCTGCAGTTGGAAGTATTTCTTCATGCTAAGCAACCAGGTCTCGGAATCTTCCTCCTTCTTATGTTCTCCATCGAATGTTGGAGGCTTAATATTGTTCATCTCTCCTTTCAAATCCTCCTTTCCAGTTTTTCAATGTTTTTTGGTAGGGGACGGGCTTGAACTATTGTGTGTCTTCCTGTCAAAATGTCTTTGGGAGAGACTAAGATGTTGGCTACCACTCCTCGACCTACTTCTTCTCCCATGGGTTCTGCGACTCTCCATTGTACTTGAGTCTCTTCCCTTCTCGAGTTTCTTCTCTATTCTTTCCAGGCTCTTTAAAAATTTTAGGTTTAATTCACCCTATCGATCCCTGACTTTCATGAGCTTTCGACTATCATCTCGGCGAGCCTTGGCCTCTCTTTGAAATCCTTCAATGATTTTCATTATGTGTCCTTCCTTATCCTTCTCTTTTCCATGCCCATTGGAGTTTGATCCTTCCACTCCCATATTGACATCCTTTCCTTCCTGTTCGTCTCCTGTTTTGGAGGCAATGATCACCTTTTCCCATTCCATACTCGGCGTTGGTTAACTGGAATCCTGAGCTCCGTTGAACTCTGCACACGCACTGTGCCATTAAATTTGAAGTTTTTCAGGCTATTAAACCTTCTGGAACAATCCACAACATTTATAAGCCAATACGAACAAGAACAAAATACATTTCGATTCAAATAAGTTTTCTGAGCTCTTGTTCGGCTCTGCAATTTTCGGGTTTTCGAAACTTTCATTTTCGGCACTTCGGGATTTCGAGACTTCGGGTTTCGGGGTTTCAGCCCACGAGGCTTTCAAACTTTCTTTCCTTTCCAACCCCTGACTTCCAAAATTCCGACTTACTCTACCCTCTAGGCCCACATGGCACAGTGGTTACCCACAACTACAGTGGCACGTGGCACGTTAATGAGGGCCCACGTCGCTTTTTAACGACGTCATTGGGTCCCACCTCTCTCACTTCTCTTCTCGACCCACTGGCACGTGGTACATTTCCATGTGTCCACGTCCATTCCTAGAAAAATCCAACGGTCATATCTTTCTCAGATCTACGGCGCAATTCTTTTCGACGTTTCAGGGTTTCGGGCATCGGAAGTTCATGCATCCACACATCTTGAACTTTCATTTGCCAAAATCACGAAATCATTGTCTACTAACTTACTTGATCCAACGGTCAAGTTCTTCTCCCACAATCTATGGTGTAGATTGTTTCGGGATTTTGGGTTTCGAGGGTGTTCACCTCTTCTCACCTCCCATCTCCCAAAACATTGATTTCTTCTTCAATCATACCCGCTACCTCAATCAAATTTTCCATTGATTTCTGTGGAACCAGAACCCCCGAATTACCTATGGAGTCCTAGTGCAAGCTATCTTTTTCTCTCTCTCTCTATTCCCATGTGATCATGGGTCATGATCACGGTTCAAATAAATGCAGTGCCTCTTTGTATTTTGCACCTCTGTGCTACATTGATGTCCAACCATTAGACTTTGCAACCGTCGAACCCCGACAAGGCTAGCGACTGGACAATAGGGAAAAATCTCTACAGGGTTAGAAAATGGCCAATGAGAATAGGCCCCATCGCACAGTTAATTGGAGTACAGGTGGCAGAGGGAAAATGTGACATGGTAGTCAACAAGAGAGGAGGGGGCCCCATTTCACACGCCACACTATTCTAGACCCCCCCCCATTAAAGGTAGAATGGAAAGGGGGCTCCGGAATGAAACCTCAGCCGTAGATCTGGGCGGGTGGACTCTGGCCATCCAGATCTGCTTGTTACTTATCTTAATTCGCATTGGCGCCCCAACTTAAAGTCAACATCTCTTCCTCACATGAGACGGTCGTTACAGACATGGAGATTCCCCGAAGGAATCTCGTCCGTTCATCGGGACTTAGCCACATGCTAACGTCTCGACATTATGGGTCGGGATTTATCAAGGCGAGAGTCTGAGTTCTTGTCAAATGGAACTCCCGAATCCCCGATCCCCAATTTCCCGAAATGGGTAATCTCTCAACACGTGGCCTTCTCAAATCGGATGATCCATGCTTGCTCCGGGGTTTCCACCATGGAAAGTCCTGATCCCTTGTTACCAGGACTCTCGATATCGCAATTCCTGATTTCCCGAAATGGGAAATCTCACGACACATGGCCTCCGTCATTCGAACGATCTAGATCTATTTCATGGCTTTTTCCCCTATTCACTGGGGTTTTAACCCTCGGATATCTCCTGACAGATCCAACGGCTGTCGGGTTTTCCAGCCGAGATCTGATGGCTCAGACGGTTCCTAACTAATTCGAGATTTCATGTATCACGATTTCCACAGTCCTGTGCAATTCCAAAAGACTTTAAACCCCGTGCACACTTTCCAGATCTAGAGGTCACGAGGGTTCACCTTCCCTCTTGAACAGATCCTAAAGCTCCTACACTTTTGGTGTGGAGTCCTCTCTCCCTGTGGACTTATACCACACTGGTTGCAGTTTCATAATGCCGCTATACCTCCTGAGATTAGAACTCGTCAAGTAACTTTTTGACACTTTGGAGCAAACCAGGGTCGTAAATTAGCCTTCCAGACCCAATTTTCCCTCGCATTCTCGGTCCAAAGACTGCTCCACTGGCCCATCTAGGCTCAATGTTGAAACCTTGGCTCTGATACCAAACTGTAGTGCACCTTTTCAGTTACCAAGGCTTAATCACTATTAAGAGAAGGTTATAACACCACTCTATACATAACTCATACAGGTATTATATAATCCACATGCATTTAAACAAATAAACACATTCTACACAGAGTATTCATATGAGTTACTTCCATAATTAACAATCAATAGCATTCATACTAATTCATATACACAGTGGAAATCATGATACCATAAATAGTAGGGTCATGCAAAACATGATTAAAACATAATCAGATACTTATCTTTTAACAGTGGTAGATTCCACCAACCAAGTGCAGGCCTTCCACGAACCTCCCAGCCTTAGACCGCACTACTCATCAGCTCAGCAATGGGTCACCCCCGAGCTGGGACTAAGCTCCACCCCAAGGAAAGGAAATCTAGGCTAGGCTGAGGTTACAGGGAAAAACAACAAACAACCATAAGGAATGGATTCTCTCCAAGGAACCTCCCATGCTCACTTCCCACAGACCCTCATTCCCCACATGCTTGTTCCACCCCAGGAGTATACACCTTCTCTGTCACCTGGACAATCCTTCGGCTGCTAATCTCCCTTGCCTTGGGTTACAGGAACACGTCGGACCAGAAGTCTCCGAGCTCTATGGCAGCTACAAGGTTCCTTCCAGGAGTTCTCTCCTTCCTCTATGCACTCTCTCACCTGGAGGGAGTCGCCCACAGGTCCAACAACCTGTTCTTCCAACTTCAACCACCTCTCTCACCTGGAGAGAGTGTTGTACAAACTGGCCAACAAGCCACACAGGATCAATCACTACACGTCCACCACAATCCACGGGAATCCAGACACGAATACCCAGGGTAGCTCCAGACAGGTGCAACAGTATAACCAGGCTTAGCAGGGATGAGACACTTCTGTTTTCTCAATTTGGCAACACAGAATAGACTCACACTTTGGATTCTCAAGGATGCGTAATGAGTCGTCCACGTAGGGGTCGATTCAGACTCCCGGTTTAGAACAGAGAAGGGGTGTACCAATTTTCTCAGAGCCAGACACATACTTTTTAGAATCACAGGGATGCACGAAGGTTCTCTGCAGGAGTCGGGTTGGTAGTACTATCCAGGGCTCTGTACGCGTTCAGACCATCGGGTAGAATGGGGGAGGAACCGTTCTCACGACTCACCCTAGTCGTTTTATTCGCATGTGTCAGGGTTGACACTTGTCACCCATGAAACTGCATGCGTTCCATCAACACACATCTCCCTTGTATGTTCTCCCCTTGCCAGAAACTTAGGATAAAACATAAAATGCACATGTCTTTTGGGATAATATTAAAATATTATTCCCAGGCTTAGGCCCCCTAGGCTTAGCCCCTAGGCTCAACACTTAGCCCCTTTTCCCACCTTCCAGCCCCTAATTCCTTGCCCACTCTATGGATGCTTAGTCCCCCTTCACTCATTCATCGTGGTCGGTCTGCAGATGGCGATGTTTATATTTTATTAATTGTTCTGTGTTATTACATATACAACAACAGGGTCCTGGCCTTCAACACTCAAGCTCCCTGGCCTAACAAACACATAAGCCTCCAGCTTATAAAAACTTGGCTCACCAGCCTATAAAACATAATTACAATTCCTTTCAGAACATGGTTTACAACGGGGCTCGACCTTGGGGACACTACAGAGAAGGGTTTAAGCCTCACATATTTGTGTCAATTGAATGAACAATACAAAGACTACAACCCAATGTTAGGAAATGACACAGATTAAACCAAGTCAAATCGTGATAAAATATTATGCATTGAATGGGTAGGACAAGGCACGATCCTCTTATGTGAGGTGGGCATAGAACAACTAAAATCCAAACATACAATCCCAATGCAATCCATCCTTGTAGGAGCAATGATTTTATTTTCATATTGAAGAATGAACCCTTTAATAGGTTGAAAACCAGAGCATGAACCATTCGATTCTCTTGTACTAACAATAGTGAAGCCACCTTCTATCCATTTACATGCCTTGCCAATGGTGGATGTCACAAGATGAAAACTTGGCGATTGAAACCATTAGTCTCAATCAATTCAATCATCTACCAACCAAAACCTATATTGAACTATAGCCTAGCGAAAAATATTTCCTTGTATGACTAGGATTAATAGAACGAAGAAAAAGCTATGTGTCTCGTAGAGACGTAAAAATTCATCCCACTAGTCTCTCAACCCCTTAAATTTCACCCAATGAAAAAATTTCACCCTTATAATTTACCCAACTCATTTAAATCAAATCCTTTTTATGATAAGGAAAAACAATTCTAAAAAATCAAACATTTTTCTTCACATATAAAAGATCGTTTGAATTTAGTCTTGAGGGTTAGCTCAAGTGATAATGAGCTAGATGTGAGACCTCTTATCTCTCCCTCAAAGTTGGGGAGGTCTCAAATTCAACTTTCTTTATCTCCTAGAGATTAAGCTCTGCAATTAAGACTAACAATTTACTGCTTTTGTCATCCATGAATCACAGAGAAATACTTAAAAAGTTTTCCTTGAAAGAAAAAAAAACTTTTTAATTTTAAAATCTAAAAACATTTTGTTCGAATTACTCTATATATATTATACATGTAATTTAAAAAATTAAAAATTAAAAAACTTCATACCATTTTAAATGTAAAAGTTACACACCTTTAACTAAACATCACCCCCCTTTGACATTTCATACAAACAATTCAAAGCACATTCACTCATTTTCCATGGTGCACATTGTCCTACTTTGACCCTCCATACAAACAATTCAAAGAATATTCGAATAAATGTTGTAATTATATGGTCCCACTTTTTCATATAATGGAAATTTATAGAAACAACGGATATAGCTACAAAGCAGCTAGTCCCTACTTAAGTTCATAAGTTCATATCTCGAGTTGTTGATAGATAGGAATAATGAGCCGTTGATTTTTTTTCCCGTAAGATCATATTCTAAAATGATTAAAGCTCATTATTTAATATAATGAGCACAGCCAATTAAATCATCATCGAATAGTCAGACCAGGCATTTATCTTTGAGTTGAATTGCTTCTCATGGCTCAATGCATTGGGTGATGGAGAAATTTATGGGTTACATTGATAAGTAACGTGGACATAATTTAACCTGTAGGATTGAGGGTTGATCCGGCGACTGAGGTGGAAAATTCCCCAGTGGAGATATGTCCAAAACAAAATTTTACATCAATCACGAAGATTATTTCTGGGTTTCACAAGTGTTGAGCCCCGCCATGCAATGATGATAGTCAATTTGCTTGGTTTCCAATTCAATATGTAAGAAAGAAACCGCAACAAAAATACTAGTTATCTGGTATTATATATATTATATGTAAAAAAATTATGGGCCATCTTCTCCATCTTACAAACCACCTCGAAACTCCATGAAGTGGTACAACAAAACTAGTAGCATAAAGATATGAAGCTCTGAGACTCAAAGGAGAAACAAGGATGCTAAATATATAAAATAATATCACCGTTACAGTTTGGAAGAGAGAATTATCATGTTTCCCTTTGAATTATAGCGAACTTCAGAGGAAAGTGTGTGTTCATGCTCAGGGAGTGCATTCATGCCATAGTTCAGTTACTTAAAAAAACACAAAAGATCATATTAATTTTACCATAATTTATAATAAAAAACATGAACATGATGCACATAAAATTTAAAATGAACGACATCAAATCACACTTGAGCGATCTCATGAACACATAAAAGCACAATGGCCCTACACATTAAATTAAATGTAAAGAAAATTAAATCAATCGAATATACATTAGGTAAAATAAACTTCGATTTTATTTGAAAAACATAAACCTTTCGAAAATAAAATAAACGCCCATTTTATTTGAAAAACAAATATTATGAAAATTAAATCAATTGAATATACACCAAAAGATATCTCCAAATGTTAAATCAATGGAATATACACCAGAAGATATCTCCAAAAATTAAATCAATCGAATATGGAAAAATAAACCTTTCTCAAATAAATAGAGGCTGATTTTATTTGAAAATTAAATATGACGAAAATTAAATCAATCAAACATACACCACAATATATATCTGAAATCTAAATCAAATAATTGGAAAAGTAAACCATTTGAAAATAAAATAAACGTCAATTAACAAATATTATGAAAATAAAATCAATCAATCGAATACACACGCGAAGATGTCTCTGAAAATTAAATCAAGCAAATATATACCAGAAGATATCTCTGAAAATTAAATTAAATCAATCGAATATACAGCAGAGGATGTCTCCGAAAATTAAATGAACAAATCTTCCTTTCCATTTTTTCAAAAACAAATCTTCCAAAAATTATACACACATGAAGATGTCTCTGAAAATTAAATCAAATATTGTTCCTTTCCATTTTTCGAAAATTAAATCAAATAATTGGAAAAGTGCATATTTTGAAAATAAAATAAACATGGATTAACAACCGAAAATTAAATCAAATAAAATTCCTTTCCCTTTTTTTCAAAAACAATTGAACACCTTGTTTTAACGCTTAAAAATAAATAAACGCCATTTTTTAAAACAAATATCATGAAAATAAAATCAATCGAATATACACTGAAGATATCTTTGAAAAATAAATCAATCGAATATACACTGAAGATGTCTTCGAAAATTAAATCAAGTGAATATATACCAGAAGATATATCTGAAAATGAAATTAAATCAATCAAATATACACCAGAATATGTCTCCGAAAATTATATAAAAAAATCTTCCTTTCATTTTTTCAAAAACAAATCTTCTAAATATTAAGTCAAATAATAATAAAAGAAAAATAAATAGATGTAAACATTAACCATTTAGCACAAAAAAAAATAGCACAATGAAAGGGTTTATGCAATGTGCTTGGCATTCAAAACCGATTTAGCTTGCCACTTGTTATATTTGTTCATGCATGGATAGCTTGTGGAGACAGAGACGACGTCTCTTCTTAAGGACTGGAAGATGGCAAAACTGCCACTGAACCCTGAAGCTCAGAAGAGAGCCATGTTCAAGCGTGGGTGTGTAGACCTCTTGACTTTGGTGGAAGATAAAAAACCATCCTTTGCTATATTTAGTAGGATAATATATGGCGTAGAATAAAACGCCTCTAATATGATCATCTTCTATAGCATTGAATTCTGTTATAGGTACAGTGATAGCCCAAATCCAGCAGCAGATTGCAGAGACGGATCTAGTTCCAGTTAATGTGCAATATATCTTTTTCTTGGTTGTGGGTTCCGTGTTTGAAGCAACACCTATTTAAAAACTAGTCCCAGTGGCCCATCACCATATTGCCCCGAATCCCTTCCAATTACAACTATGTCACTACTACAGAAATGAGTTCAATACTGTGCTCGCTGCAGCCTGCATTGTCTTCCACTTTGCAGTGAATTTGTCTAAAAAGCAACTTACAAGCACTAGTTTTCAAAGGAGAGTGGGAATCTCTGGGACTTTTGATCATTAAAAATAAATAAACTAGGAGGAGTGTTCTTGACAACAGGTAGTTGTTTCTTAGTAAGAAAGCAGGAAATCATTTCAATTTTGGCTTTCCTTGTTATTGAGGAAACTCAAGTGACCCAAGATCGATTTCTGGGTCAAGAATGGAGACCCTGGATTCCATAATGACTGGTTACTGGTACCAAACTAGAGGAAAAATTAAAGGAGCTATTGGCCTACTGCAGCAGACCCCATTTCTCATAGACCAGATCCATAGAACCCAATTCCACAATGTCATTATGAGTTGGAATACATACCATGGTCTGAATCCTGAACTGAGAAGCTTGCCTTGCCCTTTGGCATCCGAACGAATCCAATTTCGGTGACCCAGAGAGCCACACAGGTGCATTGTACATGACTGCATGGATCAAAACCCCCTCAGCCCCTATGAATGAATGTATCATGGAGACTAGATAAAACCACTCCATGTCTGTCACCTCCTCATCGACCGTGGGATTAGAGGCCCTGTTGATGAGCTCATGGAGCACCTTCTTCCTGAGCTCCTGTTGTGTCACTCTCTCCTCCGTTGTCAGCTTGGCGGTGGCCACAGTGTTCATCGTCTTGTCCTCAGGGGCGCCCTTGAAGTATCCAAAGAAAGCAACATGCTCTCTTTTTCGAGCATCGAGATAGTCACTGGTGCCGAAGTCGGGGAAAGCATTGGAAGTCACACTAAGGTAGTGCAGGAGGATAATATTTTGGCCTTGTCATCTACATTGTTGTTTCTATGGAATAATTTTGATTTCAGTCTTCTTAATGCGGTTTAGGACTTGTGCATTTCTTCAAATCAAACAATATTTTATAGGGATGCCTATTATTTTTTATCGCCACAATTGTGAATTCTTTTCCACAAATAATGGTGTTGCACCTTCTCAAATCATGGCGTTGCACCTTCTCTTGCCATGATGCATTTACATCATTGCTTTGTAGTAAGTACAAAATTTATTACACGTACATGTTCACAATTTTTGTTTTCCTTTTGCATTAGGCTGGAGATAATAAATATGCATTCTGTTTTGAAATCAACAAGGTAGACAAGTCCAACTAAGTAGATAGGGCCATTGAGAGGGCCCGAGCATAGGTTAAATGAGTGTGCAAGAAACCAAAGGGGAAGGGGGAAAATACTTCTTTCTGTTTAGGTTATGTGGCCCTTCGTTCATCTTAGGTAAGGTTATTTAGCATTTTAGGTTCTTTTATCATATTTTTTCTGTGATGTAGGCATGCATAAGAAGACCACTATCGCTTGAAGCATGGACGAAGCATAAACGAGTGTCATTGTTGGAGCATGGTTACAACTTAACCAACTTTGCATGACACACCCCATTCTTACTGCAACAATGTCAGTTTCTCGATTGCACCATTGTTTAGAGCAGCTTGAGTGTCAGAGTGTGTCAAAACTAGCACTCACAATTTGTTTATTTATTTATTTTTTATTTATTTTTTTATTTCTAACAATTAAAAAAAATGGCAATCAAGTTTCAAAGAATGAGAAAATTTAATTATTTAAGTTTAATAAATAAAAGAATGAGAAAATTTAATTATTGAAATTTAATAAATACAAATTTAATTTTCTTTTGAAAATAAATCAACTCAATATACACTAGTACATTTGGGTCAAATTTTGATGGCACGTTCGACACAATTGCCACTTTATATTGTTGGGAGAACGACAAATACTGGACCCCCTCAAACGTCGTTTCACATGATGTCTCTTTTCCGACGCAATAGCTATCGTCTCTATTGCGACATTTCATGTGGACATGTGTCATCTTGGATTTGAATGTACAAACCCCATATAGTCGTCGCTACAACATCAGAGACATCGAAACTCCAACATCTCATTTTGTCGGTCTCCACTACATGGACGCTATGGGAGCGACGTTACCATACGCCACACTTTCGACGTATGGTAACGTCGCTCAACCAATGGTTAGCTATTTATCTCCGACATATGTGCCATGGGAGTGACGTTACCATACGTCGTAATTTCGACATATGGTAACGCCGCTCAACCAACAACCAACTATATATCTCCGATGTATGTGTCATGGGAGTGATGTTACTATACGTCGCAATCCCTACATCATGTAGGTATTTAAAGAAAAAATGTCAATTGTCAATTGCAAGGTCTCTTGTCTCCAACCTCAATAACCTCACAATGAAAATGGTTACAATGAAACTCACTAGATAAAACTAATGGTATGTTGTTCCAAGTCATTATTTTCATTTCTTTTTCCATGGGACCATCTAGGGAAAGTGCCCCTAAATTGTCCACACAAGCAACTTCAACTTGAAACAACTCAAGAACCATGAGTCATTTCTATGAGAAGTTTGCTTCATTGGATTCATATTCATAGGATAATGTTAATGACACCCTTCTCCATAAGTCCTTAACCATACAAGCATGGATAATAGAATATTTTGGATGAGCTTGTTTGCACATGTATTAAAGCATTGGATTTGGATCTAGGGGTCAAATCATGAGATCTCTCGTATTCAAACTCAATGACTACTTGGGATGATGTACCCAATGAAACTCACTTATTGCAACTAATATCATGATGTTCCTAGTCATTTGTTTCATTTTTTTCCCTCGGGACCATTTAGGGAAAGTTTCCTTGAATTATCCAAGTAAATAAGCTACAACTCAAAAAAACTAAAGAACTATGAGTTGGTTCAATAAGCAATATGCTCCATTAGATTTATCTCCATGCGACTGTTTCCAATAGCACCCTTCTCCATGAGTCCTTGGACATGAAAATGTGCATAAGAAACAATAATGGATGAGGTCATTTCCACATGTGTTAAAGCACCAAATTTGGATCTAGGGGTCAAATAACAAGATCTCACACATTCAACCTCAGTGACTACTCAAAGATGATGGCCCCAATGAAACTCAATTTTTTCAATTGATGGCATACCGTTTGGAGTGTTGGTTTGCAGTTTTTACCCCTTGGACCATTTATGGAAAGTGTGGATGAAATGTCTAGGCAAGTAAGATACAAATTGAAATGAATTGACACTATGAGTCAATTCAACAAGTAGTTTGCTCCAATGTAATCATCTTCATGGAATAGTGCCAATGATGCCCTTCTCCATGAGTCCTTGGTCACGTAATCATGTAGATTAAACGATTTTGGAGGATCACGTTGTTTGCATCAAAGTTCAAAATAATGGATGTCTCATTGTCATCATTCTTCATTTCCATCTATAGATTCTTTTTCGCAACTCTCTTGAAATGTCATGGCACATCCAATACACCCATCACAAATGTCATCTTGCACTGACCCCGCATAGTGAGCAGTGAATGGGGCCAATGTTGAAATTTCTTCAAACTATGCATGTATGCGTCGAAATTCGACATGGTTAGACTAGACACATGCCTTGATGGTATGGGAGGGTTTCAAGACTCAAGGATGTTTGATGTCCCGTCCACATAATCTTTGAGATCGTCCATGTTTGCAACAACATTTATAATGGGCGTCTCATTGTCAAATGTCGTTGTTTCCATCCGTATAATCTTTGTTGGAACTCTCTTGAAATGTCATGGAACTTCCAATTCACCCACCACAAATGTCATGCACCAACCCCACATAGTGAGCAGTGAATGGAGACAACATTGAAAGTTCTTCAATATGTGCCTGTATGCATCGAAATTTGACATGGTTAGACTAGACACATAACTTGATGGTATGGGATGGTTTCAAGACTCAAGGATGTATGATGTCCCAACATAATATTTGAGATCATCCACATTTGCATCAACGTTCATCATGTTTCACCTCTCATTGTCATCATTCATCATTCCCTTCTATAGAATCGTTGTCGAAACTATCTTGAAATTTGACATGGAACTTCAAATACACCCATCAAAAATTTCTTCCACAGACCCTGCACAATGAGCAGTGAATGGGGCCAACGTTGAAATGTTTTCAATCTGTTCTTATATGCATCAAAATTTGACATCATTAGACTAGATAGTTTTTTTGAAGGTATGGGAGGGTTTCGATACTTAAGGATGTTTGATGTCCCCGCATAATATTTGAGATCATCCATGTTTGCATCAACACTCAATATAATGGATGTCTCATTGTTATCATTCTTCATTTCCATCTATAGAATATTTTTCGGAACTCTCTTGAAATCTCATGGCACATCCAATACACCCCATCACAAATGCCATCTTGCACCGACCCTGCATAGTGAGCAGTGCATGGGGACAATGTTGAAATTTCTTCAAACTGTGCATGCATGCGTCAAAATTTGACATGGTTAGACTAGACACATGCCTTGAAGGTATGTGAGGGTTTCAAGACTCAAGGATGTCTGATGTCCCGACCACATAATCTTTGAGATCATCCATGTTTGCAACAACGTTCATAATGGGCGTCTCATTATCAAATGTCGTTGTTTCCATCTGTAGAATCTTTGTTGGAACTCTCTTGAAATGTCATGGAACTTCCAATTCACCCACCATAAATGTCATGCATCGACCCCACATAGTGAGCAGTGAATGGGGCCAACATTGAAATTTCTTCAATATGTTCCTGTATGCATCCAAATTTGACATGGTTAGACTAGACACATGCCTTGACAGTATGGGAGGGTCTCAAGACTCAAGGATGTATTATGTCCCCACATAATATTTGAGATCATCCACATTTGCATCAACGTGCATCATGCACGTCTCATTGCCGATGTTTGTCATTTCATTCTATAGAATTGTTGTCAGAACTATCTTCAAATTTGACATGGAACTTCCCTTCTATAGAATTGTTGTTGGAACTATATTGAAATTTGACATGGAACAAACTATCCATGTCAAATTTCGGTGCATGTCAAATGTGATCAGAGTATCCATGTCAAATTTCGGTGCATACAGAAACATTTTGAAAACATTTCAATGTTGGCCCCATTCACATGTCACCGTTGCCCATCATGTACTCTATCCCTAGTACAATTTCGTTTAATAGTTGTTTCCTTTAAAATTCGACCGATCAAAAAATTAAAATGAAATGAGGACGAGATGAGACGATATATAGAGTGGGTCTGTGAGTGATCTTCGAATATAAAGATGAATGAATTAACTTCTCTTGGTTTCGAGAATAATTTATTCTCTACTAAACAAGGCCAACCACGTGAAGGTGGAAGCTCATATGGCCCCTCCCCCCCCTCACATCGCTCTCAATTCCCCAATACCCAATATATAAAATAGAAAACAAACGAAAGCAACATAGTAATCATGCATAGAAACTACCAAAACAAAAATGAAATAAAACTTAAAAACATGTAATTAACCCAAATAATTAAAAAATATTTAAAGAGAATAATTCATACAAATTAAAATATCTAGTTACGTACCTCATCGACCAATGCAACACTTGTATCATCCTTCTTCCGTTTCTTCTTCTTGATCATCCAACTCGATATCTGTATCAACATCCAGTTCATAAACAATGTTGAAAGGATTGATGATATCATCATCATCATCAACGTGATTTTCGAGCATATCTTCATCGATATCATCATTAAGAACTGGCACATTGTCTCCTACGCCTGGTTCATCTTCTCTGTCTTCTTAATCTGTCGACCCATATTCTTCCTGCTCTAGCTCTACATCATCTTCTTCTTCAATATCATCTTCCTCATCTACAATATACTTTACTGGCCTTCCTCTTGGATCATATCTAACAACAAATGACCAATCCCTCTTACCTGGAACCTTTGAGTAAAATATTTGTTCACATTGACTTGGAAAAACATAGCGGTCATTTTTTTTTTCAAAAACTGTTGTTTTAATCATCAAAAATCCGTTGGCATGTTGAATAACAGTTTTTTCCTCATCATGTTCATGCATTCTTAACCTATACCATTTGACATTGAACAAAACTAATTTTAAGGAATTAAAGTCACACTCAATTATATCATTCAAGAACCCATAGTATCTATTTTTAGATTCTCGAGGATGTATGTCACTCCTAGAGGAAACATTAGTGACCTGGAATACTGTAGTTATCCCACTATCAAAATTTTTTCTGGTTTCATCCAACTATTTGATGCGAAATTTATGACCATTGCACCACATAGCCTTGTGGTGTTTCAACTGCAATATGCCAGACATGTAAAAGATGCATTGTCAATTAATAATAAACAAATTTATATAACTTGTAAAGTATAATATTAAAAAAACACACATGCAGTCACATTAATATAATATAAAATAAATGAATAAAATGTGTGAATTTTCTTGCCTTTCCATCTTTCAAACAATATG
>ML776670.1:341900-416170 GCA_009831015.1 Picea engelmannii | reverse complement strand
ATGTAGTGCATCCCAATCTTGAGCAACTGACCGATCAAAAAATCACAATTCACCAATATTAAATATTAGTTATAACCATGGTAAATATTAATAAATGATGAAAGAATAAATATTAAATGAGTATGATCATATACACAAAAAAAATGAAAAATTTGTATTTATTAAAAATATCCACAATTGAATTACCTCTCACTTTCTTCATTGTACCTTTCCCCAACAACTGCTCCCTTTCAAATTTTTTGATGGAGTTCACATCCCAAATGAAATCCACTACATGCATAGCTTGCATTGCTAATTTAGGAAGATATTGACTAATATACACCATGGATTCATATACCATATATCCCTCCACCATAGAACCCTCAGGACGTGCTCTTTGTCTAACCAAATCCTTCAATGATTTCAAGTGCCTCTCCACCATCCACATTGACCTTGTGTGTACAGGTCCACACATTTCAATCTCCTCAACCATGTGTATGAGGTAGTGTTCTTGTGCATTGAAAAATGTTGGAGGTAGATACTTCTGCATATTACACATTAGCTGAGGAATTTCTCTCTTCCAATACTTTATATCATCTTCATGGATTTCTTTCAATGGCAACCATCTATAGATCATGACTCAAGAAAATAACATATTTCAACAAAACATATAAATACATATTACATTACAGGTAAAACACATGTCATTAAGTACGACAAAAAAATGATTTTTTTTTTTTTGCATATATATTGCAGCTACTTACCTCATGTATTTTCCAAGATCATATATAACTTGTTTGACGTTGTTTTCAAAGTCGTCTGGGAGAGATAGATGTAGAACATATTGTAACAATAAAAACAAATCGTTACTTGTTCAAAACTAGACAAAAAAAATAAAAATCTCAAAAAATGTATACGACCAATCTATAAATATGAATACTAAAATGATTAATTACCTTAATGAAGGTATGCCAATCATGTGTTTTTACCCCACAAATTCACCTTTCTTCGTTAAGATATTCTTTATGTTTGAACAAAAAACTGTGGGAAATTTAATTTTTTGAATGACCTCTTTTACACCATTGCTTTGTTGCTCTATTAATAATCATGGAAGGTTATTTTGGTCTCCATTGTTATTTGATCGGATCACACTTTGCATTGCATTATTGGCTTCCTGAATGTCATTACAAATTTTGACAATTTTTTCTTTATCCCTCCTGCCATCTATGATTTGCCATAATGTTTCTGTCACATTCTTCTCGATATGCATTGTACCAAATAAATGAACTATTTTTAGGTCCTTATAGTAAGAAAACATCATGAATTGAGTGGGATAACATTTCATTCCTCATGGAATCCCATTATTACTACTTTCACAACGACAACATTGATGAAGCATAAAAAAAAATAGAACACTATTTATCAAATGCGGTAAAATAAAATGAATAATTAAAACAAAATTTCAAAATATGATTGCATTTACAATACATAAACAAAATGTGTACCTCGAGGATTAATTCTATCATATGCCAACTCCCATAGGCGAGGTGTCATTCTTTGTGGTTTTAGTCTAGTCTCTTGTTTCCCATTGAAAAGATTGTTTTCAGTAGTACGATACTTATGGTTCTTAGAGAGGAAGTGTCTATACTCATCAAACACCTCCTTTCCTAAACTTTTTGACTGACAATATTTCATCTTAGGACCACAAACTGGACATGAAAATTTACCCTTTGTTTGAAGACCCGCAACAAATGGATTAACGTGGATTATTAATATATATACAAAATTATTATTTAAACAACATGCATGATATATTGGATTAATTATATACTATTCAAGCGTGCAATATGGAACATTAGATAACACAAAAATGTGTTAGTCTTGGGGCATCATGAATTGTCCATAAAAGTATTCCACGACATTGAAATCTCTTCTGCCCAATTGGTTTACATATGTCATACATAATGATGCCCTCCCATAACTTTAGTAGCTCATTGATAAGAGGCTCGATATACAAATTCATATATTTAACTTGGTACTTACCTAATTGTTTGAAATTACATGAAATTATTACCATGGTATGTATATATACGTAAATAAATAAATAAAATATGTTATGCAAAAAAAGAGAAAAATGAAAAATTTTAATTCAAAAAATTAATGTAAACAAATACATGGAATAATCATTGTCAACATTATGTGCTCCCTCTTTATTGAAATCCAAGGAGGAATTTTATTGTTGATAAAAAAAATAGGCTACACTGAGTAAACAGACTGAAGCTCTCCAAATGGATTAATATCGTCAGTTTCCAATGAAAGCCTAACATTACAAGGTTCATCTGTAAATTATGGCCATTTTGCAACAATTTCCTTAAACGCATAACCATCTGCAGACATTCGAAGAACACCATCTTCAATTCTCTTTCATGTCTGGTAATCCATAAAATGTGTTATGCTTTGGCACCTGAACAATTGTTGAAAACATGAAATTATGGGAATATGTCGGAGAACCTTTCGAGGGACCATTTTTCTTACTTGCTCGGTTTGATATCTACTGATACCACATACCGAACATTCTTTTTTTGACGCATGTTGTGCATAATATATAATATGATCAACAAGACATGAATCTATACTTTGATACTCCATCCCAATGCCTTTCATAATGGCATGTAAATCTCGATATGTGCGAGGTAAAATATTTGACGAGGGTAAAAGAAATTCACCTAACAATCTAAAACATAAAAAATAAATAGTTAATGTAAAGAATAGTAATTGTAAATATTGCATTTTTATTTTACACATTAATTAACACTAAAAAAAATGGGGAAAAGTCAACCTTTATGTAGATGTGAAGAAACATATTACATACCTTAGGATCTGTGTCATACAAGTGTTCAACAAATGATTCGTAACTTTCAAGTTCACTAGAAGCAATGTAGTGGAGAGAATATTTTCTCTTGACCCTTTATAAAGTCGTTTGTTTGTCTTTTCAATCAGAGGTTCATCATAAATACCGTCACTACTGTCCCCATGATCTTCAGCTGGATGACTGAATAAGTCTTTGATCATTTGATTTGTCCCATCATCTTGAACTATGTTATTATTTTCATCTACTTCCATGGGATCATTAACTTGATCTTCATTATCTCCTTCAAGTTCTTCATCTTGTACTACAACATCATTTCTGCTACTACTTGGTGCTTTGTGCATAAAGTTAGGGGGCAAATCTAACTTTATAATTACAAACAATCATGAAAAAATAGTGCATGTATAAAACAATATAAAAGTTTGAGAATACAATAAATATTAAAACAGATAATGAATGTATATATAGCTAATTATGATGGGACGATATTCATTTGATCCCCCGTCCATGTGCCCATATTTTCTACAATGTTTTTGAGTTGTTGTTATTAAAACTCTTTCGAGACGTCTAATACAACAATTTTTGCAAGGGCAGTAACAATTATCGTCACCCATTTCACCCTCTTTAATTATTTTCCCAGCTCTAATGTTTTATGAAATTATTCGCCACAGACATATACTGAAAAAAATCCATGTTTTTTGTTCGCCAAGAAGACCTGCTTAAACCCTTTTTGAAGTGTCGTTATTATAGCAAACTTGTCGCAACATCTGTAAAATGAAACATATTTATAGATTTTATAACGTCGCAATTCCAACGATAGTTGACCAAGTCAAAGTTGACTTGGTCAAATACTAGGTGACCGTTGGGAGGGGGGAAACCTAGTTTCCATGACGTTGCAACTGCGACGACTATTTTACAAACATCGCAAGAGAGACGAAAATCCAATGTCATCGCAATAGCGACGTCTTCCCACATTCATCGCAATAGAGACATGTATTTTTAGTATGTCGCAAGAGCGACGTTATCGGGCAATATGGAGAAAAAAATTAAAATTTCCTCTATTTTTCGACAGTATGGGCAATTTTGTCCATAACGTCGCAAATAGAACGTCAAAATTTTTCCAATATGTACTAGTGATAAGTTTTTCCAAACATTAGGATATCATACATTTTGGGATCCAAAATGCACCGACTAATCTACTAAATAAACAAGATAATAGGCAGTCAACTCCAATTGACCTTGAGGTGAAAGCTAGAGTCTATTAAAGAGACAACATTAAAATCCAAAATTTTCAATTCATATAGTCCATACACACTCACATATGAAAGACTGATACACAAATTGTCGTCATCACTCTTGTCATCCGTCCATATTTCAATTTCATGTTGTTTTATTATTCATTGATTTTGTTCCATTCAAACATAATATTCATCTCCTTAAAAAAATAATAAAAAAATAATCGTCGTCTCTTTAAAATAAATAAATAATCGTTGTCTCTTCCACTACTTCCCCCTCATCGTCGACCATTTCTAGTCTTCTTCCCATTCTGTGTTGACGTCATTCTTTGCAATCATTTACATCGCAAGTTCCCATTTCACATTGTACTATTCCTCCATCTCTAACCCTGACTATTTTAGAGTCTTTTCGACCCTTATTCTTCCCAATTTTTTTGTTTCTTAAATTATGCTTATGTTTTAATTTTTTTAATATGGTTTTATATATATTTTTAAAATGTATATGGTTTTAAATATGTTTCATGTGTTTCTAGAACAAGTAGAATTTTCTCTCAAATTTAGAGGAAACCTGGATTTGGGAGCAACAATGATATATATTAAAAAAATATAAAAAATATTCTAGAATAAATGATATAAATTACAATGTACCAAGATAATGATACATTTTAAATCTTATTTCAATAAAATTGAAGGTCAATCCAGAACAACATCCAGGATAATGTTTCTCCTATTGCAACAACTACAATACTGAAATTACTAATTTAATTTGTACTAATAATTATATAAATATATTTAACACAATATTGATTTTTTTTTTTTTTGTAAGTGAGAGATTTGTATTAAAAGGACCTTGCACAGTAAAAAATATACATTTGTCGACTTAAACAGGTAGTGAGGTCGTTGCATCGCCCGGGTGGGAAACCAATGCAACCATCTATCTATCCATAACATTGTTTCAAAACTAAGTGCCTATCACAGTCTATAACCAAATGTCTATGCCTAGAGCTATGCTTGTAGACTATTAAGCCATGTAGGGTTGAAACAAAAGAGGATAACCAAAATTCCATTGGCAAAAAAGTGACTATGAACCTGAGAAACCAGTCATCACTTTGAGTCCGGGTCCAATTGGGGTTGTTTTCCTTCGTCGTTTTCTGTTGGCTCCAAAGTTGGGGACACTATCTCTGGGGATGGAGTCTTGTGAAGGAGAGAATAAATCAGAGCCTCAAGGCACTCCTCTTGTTGTTCATGTAGCTCGTATCTGAACAACAAATCCTCCAAGTCACGTTGAACCTCAAAGATGAGGTCCTAAATAATTGCAATTTCACTCTAAAGCCCCATGTTCTCATCACAACGTGCACAGAAAGGTGGAGGAGGAGGTGAAGGTGAGGGTGGAGAGGCAGGAGATTCATGGGAGGAGGCAGAGTGACTAGGTGGAGCGGTCAGAGGGGTGACCAGGCAGGAAGGGGGCAACTAGTTCAAAGGTTCATCCTCGTTGAGTTCGGGTGAAAAACCAAGTGAATTTCCCATATTGTAAAACCATTCGAACCTTCAAGCCCAAGTGGAGGACAAAGGGGGAAGGTCCATGGTGAAAGAGTGAGTAGAGGAGGGTTTAGGTCAGGTTTATGGTGGCAACCACTCCCATAAGTATTATACCATTCTGGCCCTCGCTTCAATTTGCCTCTTTGCATCGACATCAGGAGGATGAAGAGGAGAAGGGGGGAAACAAAATGCAGGAAGGTAGGAGGGACACAATGGAGAGGGGACTAAGAATTAGGGACGAAGCTCAGAAGAGTAGAAGCGAAAATATGAGAATGGACGGGATAACCCAGCGCTGAGATAAATAGTTGAAGGAGACTTCTCGCTTAACGAGGCCTATTGGAGTTCCATCCCATCGCCATTGATTCACCTGTGTGGAGGAGCTGGTGTAGGCACTCGGCTCGGTGAATAAATTGTCGTGAGTTAAATCCCCTCATTAAATAGATGGAGAGGTTGGGAAGGTGGTAAGGTACCTGGATAGACAATGTCAGGTGTACTCCGCCCTATGCCTTGGACATTATTCTCATGGTGACACCCCATCCGAGGAGTGGTCCATGGCGAGGGTTTGGGAAATGCATGATCTGAATAAAGGATGATCTGGGGAGGAGTCAGGGTTGCAATATAAGTCCCGTTTCTTCAAGTCGACCCCGAAATTCTCCAGCTTGTCCACCACTTGATTCGCTTTTCATCAAACATGGGAGGGAATGATCACCAGGTGTGGCTAAAGCATAGTTTTGATCTGAACCATGCCACTGGTGAGTCTTTAGCTCGGGGAGACCCATTCCGGATCCACTCCATTGAGGAGACATGAGAGGAGGTTTACAATGATCTGTGAATCCCCTTACACAAAGAGAAGCTTGAGACCTTGATCCGGGGCCACTTGGAGGCCTTTGAGCATGCCCCATAGTTCAGTTGTGTTATTGGTGTTGTGCCCCATGTTCCTAGCTAGCAGAAGAAGGATATCTCCTTTGTTTTTCTTGATAGTAGCTCCAAAACCTGTTGGGCCTGGGTTGCCTTTGGACACACCATCAAAGTTGATTTTGAAGTATCCTTCTGACGGAGGCTACCACTGGGAAGGAATTCCATGGCCTGTAAGTCTAGAAGTGATCTTTGGAGGAGAGGAGGTGAGATCGAGCTGCCAAGAATTAAGGATGATCTTCTCTTGAGGGTGACAGATCAGGTTGGAATCAGTCCAAGGGTGTAAGTTGATGGTTTCCTTGATGTTAAGCTGAATTATGGTCCAGATTACTTGCCATCCAAGGAGAGTGGATTTGAATATACAACAATTCCTCTCTTTCATCCAGGAAGAAGTTGCCACACACAATTGAGGATGGGAGAGTGAAATACTGAGTCTCTCCATCCCTCATTTGTGTCCCTGAGACCGTTGTGGTTTTTGTCCAATGCTCTCATGATGATAGAAAATTGATCCCAAATATGTGAGCTAAAGCAACATAGGTTGAGGAGGTGATTTTGAGTTTCCCCCTCATTGCAGCAGAGAGGACACAAGGAAGGTCCTATAAGGCCCATTTTTTTTAGATTTTCCCAAGTGATGATGCTTTGATGAGTGAACAACTAGAAAAAGGTGTTGATTTTGGGCCAGAGATGGGCTCCCCAAATTTTATTCTAGATCGGATCTTTTGGGAGGGAGTTGTGTCCTGCGCTAAGATAGTAGGCTTCGTTGAGGTTGAAGGTCCCACTCGTGGAGTGACCCCATCTGATGATATCCTTCCCTTGGTGGATTGGAATATTTCTAGAGTTGAATTTTTCTAACCAAGGCTGAATGTTCACATGTGGGGGAATATTGAGGTCATCGTGAGCGGATTTCCAGTTGCGTGAGGTGTCCTTCGTGTTGTTATGATTCGAGTAATCTTCCACCGTAACAAGCCTTGTGCTTTCCATGTGGATTTTAAAGTCGGCCACTGTGGGATCTTGGTCTAGAATGGATATTTGTTGATAGGAGTCATTCCAAAAGGAGGATGAGTTACCATCTTGTATTTCCTAGAATGTGTGGTCCACTATTACCCCATTGTTTTGCTTGGATGCGTTCCAAATAAGAGACCTTGGACAGTGACCATTCCATCTAATCAAATTCTCCTCTGAAGAGGAGCGTGTGTATTTCTTCCTCCATAAGTGCCCCCAGAGGTCTGTGGGACGCTTTAACCATCGCCACCAAATTTTTGCACTTAAGACCTTGTTGAGAGTGGATGGATCTCGGAGTCCTAGTCCTCCCATGTGATTTGGCCTCCGGGTTTTTATCCAGCTTACCAGAGCCCATTTACGTCCTTCTTTGGTTCCCTACCATAATAAGTTCCTCTGCAAATTTATGATAGCCTTCAGAATAAAAGTTGGAGCAACAACGACGAAAAAGGAGTAAATGGGAAGGGATTGAAGGATAGATTTAAGGAGAATCAACCGACTAGGGAGATTGAGGGAGCGAAAGGTCAATGAGGATAAAGTTTTCCTGATATTGGACATAAGATCCTCCCAGGAGTTATTCCTCATAGATTTATCAATGTGGGGAATTCCTAGGTACTTGGATGGAAGGGAGTTGCGGGTGAATCCCAAGATCTAGGTGATATGGAGTTGCATTGGGAGGGGCATGTTGAAAAATAATATTTGATATTTTTCCAAGTTGATGTCCATGCCAGAGGCTTCACATAAGGTTTGGATGATGGAGGGAGCTGAGCTGATTTAGGCGGGGAAGTCGAGGGGTTGAGATGGTCCTCCGAGATCTGTTGTAGGGCGTCAAATGAATTGTTGGTAGAGGGTTAGTCAGGGTAGGAGGGTACACTTTTCTAGATGGTTTCCTGCGACGACCAGTGACTTGAGTGTAACCATCTTTGGCTTTGTCAGGAGCCAAGGGATCTACCGTGTTGGAGTTATTAAGAGGGCATTCACGGAAGAGATGGCCATGTTCGTGGCATTTCCTACAATAGAACGATATGTGCTCATAGTATAGGGTTTGGGACCATTATTCATCATGATATTCTAGATCTATGGCGCCAGGAAGGGGTTTGGAAATATTGAGATAAAAACAAATGTGGGCGTAAGCAGTGTACCTTCTTTGTTTTGTGGCTTCTGAAGCTTTGACATAGACTCAAATCTTGTTGTCGATGCCTACTATAATTTCCTCCAGCAAGAATTCCTAGGGTAAGGAGTAGAGTTGTAACCAGACTGGTGCTTGCAAGAAGTCCTCCTTCTTTGGACTGAACTTTTCTGTCCAGAAACATAGGAAAATCCTTATCGAGTTGTAGAAGTATGGGCCTCCATCAAATATTTTGTTTCTATCTTCTAGATTATGTAAAATGATGGTAAAGAAGCCTTTGGAACCTAGTTGTAAATCATAGTGACCTTTGGGTTTCCACCAGTGTTGAATCCATTTCACTAGGTCCCTTTCTGAGGGTAAAAGGCCTAAGAATTTTCCCACCAGTGCATAATCCCGCATATATTGATTTTGGTCTTCTATTCTGGGTGTATTTATCATGTATTCGGGGGCCATAGGTGCATACAAGTTTCATTTTCTAGGTTCCCATATGCAAGCCGCTTTTGCGTGGTCTGGACCTGGATCTACTTCCATGGCATTTTCTTTTAGTGATCCTTCTTCTCATAAGGTATTTCTCAATTCGGATGGTGGTTCGAAAGGCAGTCTATTGAAGTGCCCACTGCCCAGGTCAGGTGAGGCGACCTTGTTGTAAGANCCCCCCCCCCCCCCTTCTGTGGCGGCCAGAAGCTCGAAGCGAGGGTGCAAATAAAAAACCCTAGAATTCATCCAGAACATTTCTTTTTTGGCCAAGGGATTTGAAATATCAACACAATATTGAAACTTTAATATCCATAAAGATTCCATTAAAAAATGAGAAACAAAATTGAAAAAATATATAAAAATTTTTAACATCTTTTTAAAATTAAACTTTGCATATATAAACTTCAAACATCTTTGTAAATTTGAAACATTATTCTTGTTCTGACTGGAAAAACCTTAATAGTGCCACTCTTGTAATACGAAAATACAATAAAAGTCAATGATATAGTTGGTTGATAATAGACTGGAGCAAATGCTTGCCATGGATAAGGTATTGATTTATTCGAATTTCATGTTTAGTCTGGGATTGAAGGAAAACATATATGCATTAAAAGTTTTTCATATCCACAACTGTAAAGTGACTATTATTAAGTTTTTTTACTTAAATCATTTTTAAAATAATATTTTGTGTAGTTTAGTTTTTGTTTTATAGTGATATTTTAAATAAATATAATGAAAATATTTGTAATAAATTATGTATTTGTGATAATTAAATAAAAATATTTACATTTTAATTTAAAGTTCTCTATTTCGAAAACTCATTCCCAAGCTCCTATTTTCTTGACGTTGAAGCTCAAATTCCCAAAACAATTCTCAGCCAATTGGGGATGTTTTGTAGCAGTTTCAGAAATGCTGGAAATGACGGGAGTGGTTTCCGTGCAGCTATGGGTTTTAATGTTTTATTTATTTTTATTTTAGAAATTTAAATTTAAATTTATTTAACTTTGTTATCAATTGTATTTTTTTAATATTTATATTTTATTTAATGTTTTAAAAAAGAAATTGTTGTTTACATCATTTTTTTAAAAATGTTTAAAACAAATGTGTTAATTGTCATCATGTTTTGATCAAAAAGTTGATTTTGAAGTCTTGATTCATAATGGTACCGTTGTCAAGGTCATGGTTTCAAACATTGTAATGTTAACCCTGAAGAAGGGGGTACCATTGGTGGCACCACTTTCAATTAGAGGATCAATTTTAAAGTTTTTGTTCACAACGAACCTTGTTATATGAGTCACAAGTTCAAGTAAGCTCTAATTTTAATCTGGAAAGAGAAATGAGGATGATTGTAGGAACACTACTTTTTAATTTGAAGGGTTGATTTTAATGTTTTTGTATATAACTTTATGGATAATAGTTGCAAAATTTGTAATTTTAATCCCGAAAAGAAAAAGAGTGCTTCTGGTGGTACCACTTTATGAAATGGAATAAAAACTAAATATGACTTTTATAAAAATGAGAACTCTAAAGGGTTCTTGTCAAATGAGTAACTATGTTTGACATGGAATTAGAGTATGAGAAAAACTACAACTATGGAGAAGATGGATTTGTGGAGAAAACGATAATTCTAAGTCAATGGAGGTGCCAACTTGATAAAATACATTAGATGCAAATAGAATCATCAACTCCAATTGACAAAATTGATAAGATGCATTGGATGCAAATAGAATTAATTGACAACATACATAGTTATCCAAAAATGTATTTTACCTACTTTTACCCTGAACATTTAACCATAAATATATTTTACCTACTTTTACCTTAAACCTTAATTATATTTAATATTTAATTATGTTATTTTAAATAATATGTAAAGAAAAATAAAATATTTAGATTCTTAATTAATAGTGATATTTAGATAAATAATCAATTTAAATATTTCTAATAAAAATATTTCACTTATTGATAATTAAGATTAATTTAATATTTTTAATAATAATTATTTATAATTAAAATTGACTTAAAATAATTAAATAGAAATTAATTACACATCACATGCATCATTAGTAAATTGGTGATTCTTACCCTTTCAAGTTTCATCCAAATTTTCCAAAGATAATTGGAAAGATTTCATAGTTTAAGAAGAGATGAGTTAATGAAGAAGACAAATTGGTGATTCTTATCCTTTCAAGTTTCATCCAAATTTTTCAAAAATAATTGGAAAGATTTCATAGTTTAAGAAGAGATGAGTTAATGAAGAAGACAACTCAATAACAAAGGTCATTCTTTTATATGGAAAAAATTAATTAAAACGTTATTAATATGGATATCTTTATCATTTCAAAAAATTCATTTTTCTTTCAAGATTGCAAAGATTTTACAAATTATAATAAAATAATTTAATAAAAAATTTACAAATTATAATAAAATAATTTAATAAAAATTTCACAAATTATAATGAAATAATTTAATAATAAAAAATAAATAAATAATATGTACATATAATTGTTTACAAACTTTGTCATTCAAGAAGTTTGATCCATCACCGTGAAACATAAGTTAAAATTCTATGTCAACTTAAACTTGCATTAACTCCTATAAAATTATTACTAAGATTTATGCATATCGGAAGAAACTTTCTTGGTAACAAACTATTAAAATGATGACGCCGCCATATCATTGCAATTTGATTGCAAGGCCAAGAAGATGCATTTAAATTTATTATATACATATGCTTGATGGAACCTATTGAAGACAAAATCTTCCTTCCTATTTACTTCAATCAATGGAGATAAGAGAAAAAACTCCTTATAATATGTATATATGTGTGCACATCTATTAAACAAAAAAATCAACTCTTATTTTTATTTTACAATATGTTTGTTTTATTTTTTTTACTTTTTTCTTTTAGTGTTTAAAAGAAATATATTGCAAATTATTTTATATATTTGTATTATTATGAGTTTTATAATTTAATATGTGGGAGATGTTGTCATGTATATAACATTATATTTAAAATAAAAATACAAGTCGACTCAATTATATAAGTTATAATCTTTAATTATATATGTTAGAATCTTTAATTTTCTTTAGTCAACTAAAAAACATATTTTGTATGGGCAATAATTTTAGGGTAGTTATCGTGAGTTGAAATCCATGGTGATGAAATGTACCCAACCATCAAGTTGAGCCACCCTACCCCAAAAACACACAATCTTGGACGTATTTTGAAATTTTGTTCCATTCTTTTAAATCAAGAACATGAATCCAATGCATGCAAGTAATCAAGATTCATACTAACCATCCAAGAAATGAACAAAGTGCCATGCACAACAATAACCAACAAGCATGCACATATAAATACATCATCCTGCACAACCTAAAGAAATCAACCCCTTTCTCTACCATGCAATCCCCCAAGATGTTCCATTTCTCTTCCAGGGCTCCAACTGCTAATAGTCAGGAATATCAATGTTGGAAATTCCATGGATTCTCAGTTGTGGAAAGTTCCTTCTACATGCTAATGCATCCAAACCTCAGGCATTCATTCCTCTTTGGAATAAACAACACTTACTTACAACCATCTAACAATGTATCTCCTCCTCCAACCATTTGTTTCAATGCTTTGCCAACACACGAATCAGTAAGAGTAAAAAGAGGAAAGAGCATACAACCAAAATGAATGAACCAACAAATGAATGAGCCACACCAGAAGAACAAACCCAAATAGCTAGCAGACCAGGTTTAAATAGCAAGGACATGGTCTCCCCAAGAGACAATGTGGTTTCCCCAAGAGACTCACATGCCCTTGCTCACCCAAGCATGGGTAAATAAAACTTAAAGAATAAATGAGCAACCCCCCAACCCCCTCTCTCATGGAATCATAGCCCCCTATCTCTTGTCCTTGTCCGTCTTCCAGCCAATGATGTATTCCATCTCATAATTGCTTAGCTCTTGTCGCAATATGCATCAGTCTTCATTATGGCTTACAACAATGCCACACTTGAGACCAATCTTCTTGCAATACTTTCGATTTCCATGGAGCCAAACAAATTCTTAGCTTACCATAACAATTTATAATTATTAATTTCTCAAAAGTGTTTTGTACAGTCCAATAATAAAATAAAATTTACATCCATTAGTTTTCTGCTCATAATTCATTTGGCTCTTGCAGATATAGATGTCATTCTTCCTTATGACTTACAACATTTCCATATCCAAGTGACTCTACCTGCAAATTTCCAAATTTACACTCATCCAAACCAACTGTTAGCATTGATTCACATTTAGTTCATGAAATGACCTCATAATTGCCTCTAACCAACAATTTAATCATTCCCAATCATTATTCATATTGAAATGGAATGAAACTATCATTCATGTACATCATCGTTCTATCTTTGTAACATTTTAACAACTCCAAAAAGTGATCTCAGAATTGTAACAAACCAACAATTCAGTCATTCCCAACCATTATGTAACTATTCTAACTTGCAACTTTCTTGTTACAATATCTAACAACTCCTTGAAATGTTCTCAACTTCATGAGTTAGTAATAGTCACATCATTTAAGTTGTTAGCACATTCATTACTAAGCAATATATATATGCATTCACCAAAATGCATTCAATAGTTCGTTTAAGCATAAACATCTCTATCTTAGCATGCATGTGTGAAACTCTACCACTTGCACACTTTTATAACTTACTCATGCATACCTACTCAATGCACCTCTGTATTGATTTCAGGATGTTCCTTTCTGAGCCATGCATCCCATCATAGTGAATTGGAAGGTTTCGAAAATGCCTCAACACATCATCCACACACTTCCTAATTACTTTCCTGACTATTTGGATGCCCTCCTTTTCAACCCAAACACAACGCCAATAATATAATTTTTGAGTGCTCTTCAGTGTTGGCAAAAAGGTTGCAATCCAAACATTTTAATATAGCAATAAGATATCCAATCCCTATGTGGCATCATAACCTTTCCATATCAAATCATGTCATGACCTTTACTTCAACAATGTCTTACTCTCCTTAGTTTGGTCCTCTCTCAGACACTTTGACATTTCAATAGTCTGTTTAATTCATGGATATGCATCCACATAGCTGCCCAATTTATTCGACTCACTGTTTTCTCAGACATACCCAATGCACTCATGATCCCAACTACATTGTAACATAAATCATTCAATTCTCCTCTTCCTTCTAGTCACTCACCCTCTAGGCTTAAGAATCCCCTTCTCTGTTACACAGTCCCTCGGGTGATCCATCATTTTCCAAGGCTTCCTCGCATAGGAAGAGTACCGATAATTATAGATTCTTATAGCCAATGAATCCCTTTGGCTTGCTCCAACATGACATATCTCATCTCAACAACGATCAAGGAATATCCTGGGGTTTAATGTCACAACAATGGCCTTTCCCATGATTTCCAGTTCAACAACCATCATCTGTCATCTCACATGTATCACATGCATATAGTAATTGTGAGACATTTTTCCATCAATTTTCAATCAAAAAAATTTAAATCTGTTACCCACAGATTTCCAATTTCACTTATCTGTTTTCAGATTTGTTCCATATAGGACCTCAAATCCTGCAAGTATGATATCCCTCCTCATAATTGTTTGGATTTTTACAACAACATGCATCGACCTTCCTTATGGAATTACTCTACTACCATATCAAAATCTTCCTGCAAATATCAACTTCACACAACCAAATAGATTGTTAGCATTCCATGCACATTATATTTTCATTGCACATTTACAGTGGCTCACAAACAATTTTAAAAAAATGTGCATACTAACAATTGAATCACTTTTTTTCACTAATCATATGAAACATAGGAAATTGTCATTCCTTACACATGCATTATTTCCCTATACCAGCTTCTATAATGCATTCAATCTTCATAAGAACTCAACCAATGTGCTAATGTCCATGGCCACATTTACACACAATGCACTCAAACACTGATTTTCAAATCACCACATTTTATGTTAGGCGCCTCACCATGGTGAATTGGAACTCGTCCAACCTCCCTCCACATAGCTTCTTTACCAACATTGATTTCTATAGCGGGTTTATACCCCTTATTTCTTTGGTTATTAACCCATAACAAACACATTCCTAACATCCTATTATGTCATACAAATGCATTCTAAAGTTAAATAACTTTTATAAGTATCACAAGCCTTCATCCTTTACCAAACTGATTGGTAAATCACTCCAATGAATGCATTCAAAACATATAACAATATCATTTTGAATGTTAAATTCCGACTGAGGAAATTCTTACCTAAATTCACCTCAATGATTAAGCAATAACATACATCAAATTCATACCTCCATAGTTTCCATTAATTGGTTTTATGCTACCTAATTAGTTTCCTCCTTCACCAACCTCTTATTCAACATTTCACCTTCCGGTTGCCCCTTCATATGGATGGATTCCATATGCAACACCATTAACTTTTAGACATGCAGTAACTTCCTCTTTCCTTGCACAACAACCATCATTAACAATTTTAACATTCATAAAATATAACAATAGACTACTCCTAGTCTACAACATGTTATGTGTACTCTTAAACAACTTCACATGTACTAATGCATATCTATTTGTACTAAGAATGCATCCCTAACATGTCCATGAGTGCATATGCTCTTCAAATTTTAGCGCTATATATGGTTTTCCAACATCCATATCATAACAACTTGCATCAACTGCTCTCTTTTTTTATCATGTATATTTTCCTTTGTTGTTCTTGGCAATTCTCAAGTCTACTAGACTCCTGTCATCCTTCCTTGAAATTTGATTACATTTTCTTTTTAGAGTAACTCTGCACATAATGCATTGCCTTATTTTACCCCTGAACTTCGTATTCTTGTACCATGCTTCCACTACACTACTATGATAACAAAAGGGTTGATGTACTACTCCAAAACTATATCATTGACTCCTGGAGATGATGCACCTACAAGCCACCAAAGGCCTTCTTCAATGTTTTGAGAACAATGTACTTCCTAGCTCAAAAATTTGGGTGGACAGATGTCTTCTCTTCTTTAGTAGCTTTCCAATGAATATTCCTATGCCTCAATCTGATTTATGAGTTGAAAGTTATGGCTTCATGAAAAGTTACTTTCACCCCATTTATACACTTTCTCCATTGGTGCAATTTCATAGGAACGTCAAATTCTGTCAATTGTAGAAGAAAAACCACAAAGAACCAAGAAAACTTCTATATTGGGCATTGATACTAATCATAATGGTGAATACATAACAACCTTCAAATTCTCCATCGATCATTCTAGTAATATTCAACAACAATATGTAATTTGTAACTTTTTCCTTTTTACAAAAATCTTCATTTATTCTTTCCCTCAAATGATCTTTCTTAATCATCCCTCTAAATCCAATTTTGATCTCATAATCTATTTTTACATGCGGATTTGTAAGGTTACATGGCTCTCTTTTCACACACAAATAACAAATGATTATTTTTTTGCTTATAAACCACTCCGTTGAGCCCTTACCATGCATGTGGGATAAAGAAAAATAACACCATCACAGATCAATGGCTCTGGATCCATGCAAAGGCTTGATCGACGATTGTTGTGCGTTGTTTCCTTGAAAGGAATATCTATCGGTTCTTATTCCCATCATGAAGGGAAGAGCTAGTTAGGGTGCCAGGGCCATTGGGGATCTCTTAAACATGGTTCCCATGGCGATCTGGACACTGCTAAACCACATTCTTCTCACCCCAACGTTGTCCATAGAAATTCATTAATTTCACTTCAAGAACTTTTGTCTTGTCATGTAGCAGGCCCTTGAAAGATTGGTGCCATAAACCAACATCTCTGATACCAATATGTAACGTACCCAACCACCAGATTGAGCCACTCTACCCAAAAAATGCACAATCTTGGATGGATTTGAAATTTTGTTCCATTCTTTTAAATCAAGAACACAAATCCAATGCATGTAAGTAATCAAGATTCATAGAGACCATCCAAGAAATGAACAACATGTCATGCACAACAATAACAAGAAAGCATGCACATATAAATACATCTCAGAGATAAATAAATACACAACGAAATATATATTATACATAAAACACAAGGAGCACTTATATTTTCAAGTAAACATTCACCAATTGGTTGTAGACCGAGAACTTTCCACCCAACCATAGACACTATTTTTCCAAATCTCAACAGTAGGTCACCACCAATCCAAGGCTATGAATCTATAAGGATGGGTCCTAGGACAACTCTAAACACACAACAATTAGCTATCAAGCTCTCAGGTTTTCCCAACCACATGACAATCCTAATTTTTCAATTCTCTCCCCTTCATCCTGCACAACCCAAATAAATGAACCCCTGTCTCTGCCATGCAGTCCCTCAGGCTATTCCATTTCTCTTCCATGGCTCCTACTAGTGAGGAATCTCAATGCTAGAAATTCCAAGGATTCTCAGCTATGAACAATTCTTTCTACATGCTAATGCATCCAAGCACTCAGGCATTCATTCATCTCTGGAATAAACAACAATTACTTACAACCATCTAGCAATGACTCTCCTCCTCTAGCCATTTGTTTCAATTCTTTCCCAACACAAAAATCAACAAGATTAAAAGGAGGAAAGAGCATACAACCAAAATGAATGAACCAACAAATGAATGAGCCACACCAAAAGAAAAAACTCAAACAACCAGCAGGTCGGGTTTAAATAGAAAGGACGTGGTCTCCCCAAGAGATTCATGCGCCCCCTCTCACCCAAACATGGATGAACAAAAGTTAAAAAATAAAGGAGCAACCCCCAACCCCCTTTCTCATGGAATTGTAGCCCCCTATCTCTTGTCCTCGTCCATCTCGCAACCAACAATGTAATATATGTAACAACCCTGCTTAAATAGATGTATAGGGATTATTAATTATAATTAATTTGATAATTAATTGTCCTAATATGGTTTTAATTAAATATTGATTAACATTAATAATATTAATTAAATATTAATTTATTAATTAATTGTTTATAACTTTTGATTAATTAATTAATTAATTGATTGATTACATATCACATTCAATGACATGGGTAATAAGTTAAAGGGGTTAATAATTTAATTTATTAAAGACTTACGTATACGGAGGGGATAAGAAACATTAAATAAGAGGATAAAACATTAAATAAGGGGATAAGATAATGAATAAATGGATAAGGAAATTAATGAGGGGGAAAGAGTCGGTGAAGGAGGGATATGACGGGAGGAGTCTTAGGAGAAGAGGGATCATTCTTTTGGGGGAGGAGGATATATTTCTGTGGGAGATTTCTCTGTGGGGATTTTTGGGTGTGGGGAGTTTGATTTTGGTGGATTTTGGTGAATCAGAAGCAGGGGGCACCGGTTTGCTGAGGGTTTTGGGCACGGGGGCCAGGATATCCTTACGATATCCTGGAGCTAGGAAGCCGGACATGCTGCTCCTAGCTGGCAGGGAGGAAACACGGTTTTGGGCAGTGTTTGACACAGCTTCAACTTCAACATTGGACCAACCCAAGCAACGAGATTTAGCATCAAAAGCAGGTATTTTTTAATTATGAATGGCTGAGTTATTTCATGCTGTAGATAGATTTTAATCTCTGCTGAATATTTTACTTATATGCTGGTGATTAAATTATTTATGCAAATTGAAAAGAATTATATGTCAACTTGTATCAAATTTTGTATTTTACGACCTCTACAATATATATATACTTTGACCTTTCAACATTCACTGGGTCACCAACCTAATTCAGTGTTGCATAATACATTCTAGTTCATTGATTACAATGTTACATGGAAATTATTTTTCTCTCTCTTTCGTTTGAGCCAAAATCTTTGAACTAATTAAAAGAAGGTGAACAATAATGTATATGAAATTCACTTTGACCAACCTTATTTGAGGGGAAAGGTGCTCCTCGAAGAAATCAAAAGTTATAGAATATGATGAGCTTTGAGCTAATTAAGGGAAGGTGAACAATAATGTATATGCGATTCACTTTACCGAGCCTTATTTGAAGGGAAGGTGTTCCTCGAAGAAATTAAAAGTTATAGAATATAACGAGAAATTTTAGATGAAAACATGGAACAACAATTTGTACCCACAATAATTTTAGGGTAGTTACCGATGAAAGCTTTGAGTCATTAAGGAATGTACATGGTTTTTTTTTTTGGTTAAAATAATATTGCATTGTTAAATATGCTTTATTAATGTACACTAACATATGATAACATTAGTAAATATGTATTAGTAAATGATGATGAATATTGATAGAGATATATCATCTTTCAATAAACATTTGTCATCTTTCAACTAGAGCATTCCCATTAACAATCAAATGATTAAATTATTGAATTTTTTAATTTAAAATCTTCCATCCTATTTTCAAAATAAAACCACTTATTACCTTAATTATATAAATAGATGTTAAAATAAATATTAAATTAAATGATATTAGAATAACTTGGAATCAATAATAATAAATTATGAAATTACTAATATATTAACTTAATAAACAATGATATATAATACATTTGATTTACCTTAATTATATAAATAGATGTTAAAATAAATATTAAATTAAATGATATTAGAATAACTTGGAATCAATAATAATAAATTGTGAAATTACTAATCTATTAACTTAATAAACAATGATATATAATACATTTGATAAGACAAATTTAATATTAAAAATCATATATATATTATAACAAACAAATCAAATATTTCATTTGATAAAGAGAAATTTAATATTAAAAATCATAAATATTATATATCTATATATAATAACAAACAAATCAAACATTTTTCATATACATAGAGGTTCATTTGTCATTTGTATTGAGAACATATACACAAAGACACTTGTCCCACTGCTAAACCACAAATATATATAATAAAATATGAAAAGAAAATAGTAACTTTTTTATGTTGGGCAATGTCCGAGTGTGACACCCATAAAAACAATTTAAAACATGATCTATTATTAGCGTTCCCAGCCTTCCTCGGCCGTCTATTATTAATCGTCTTTTCGACCTTATTTCAAAGACCCCCACTAATATAATAGAAGGGCGTTGACTCGAGAAGCTGCTGGTGGGGTTCTATCGTTCGTTTGTCGCGTGTGCGGTACTAACATTGTGAAACCTTCCCTTCCTACAGCGTTGTAGTAAACTCGACTTCAATTCCTTCCGAAGTTGTTTAACTGTTATGCGAAATGATTTGAATCAATTTAACCTATGTGCATGTGCTGTCGCTCTTGATCATGTTAAAAATAAGATTGTTTTCTTTATTATGTGTATTTGCTAGATTGATATTTGTTTGTTGTTATCCTATCAATTTGTATAATTTAATTGTCCATTGTTAAGCTCTCTAGAGGCATTTCTAACTCTAGTTACGCTTTTAGATTGTTTTTTATTATATTTCAAAGTCATTTGACTCAAACTCACATGGTTGAACATTGATATTAGTTTTAGTCATTTAGGTCTCTACCAATGAGACACTTCAATAGTGAATCATATCTTGAACATTAGTTTGTAATGGAAAGTGTTAGGAGTATTGCATGAGAATTTACAAATTTACTCTTTCCCATACATTTCCATTAATTTTTTCCATTCATCTATTATGGGTGAATCTTTTGGGCACTAATGGAATCCAATTAATGCCAAAATTATCTAATTTTGTTTCCAAGCTTGATTCAATGCTCCAATGTATCATTTTGTGAATTGTTGTTAGGGACCTAACCCACACATAGGTAGAACAATATATTTAGATGTAATAAAGGTCAATATTAATAAGGCCTTGCAATAAAATAGAATAAGTTGAATGTAAGAAGACCTAATAGAAGCTTCTGCTTCTAGAAGGATCTTCCTCTAGACATATTTAGTATAAATAGGAGTCGAGGGTATGAGAACCCTAGCTTGGATATTATTGTAATAGAGCTCTGCTCGACTGGAGGTTGCCCCCTCGAAAAGGCCCGTGAACATTGCTCTCAGAATCAAAGTGTTATTTCTGGTGTTATTTTGATATAATTTCAGTGTTATTGTGGTGTTGTTCTGGTTATATTGTTGTTTATCTGCCATTTATAGCATTTTATTTTTGTTCTGCATACTTTTTATATCTGAAATATTACAAGTGGTATCAGAGCACTTTCCTCGACAGAAATTGTGGGTTAATTTTTTTTTTTAGGGTAGAGACATATTTCGGCATCTTTAAGCCACAGAGATCTATCATTACGTGCATAAACCCATGGTTGAGGGATTCATACACGAAGGAAATACAAGTGGTACTTAAGCGCACATCTGTTGGCCACCCTTGTAAGCCTTGTTGGTACCCATTCGAGTGGTAGCACATCAGACAACACCTGTGTACGGATCGACCTAGATTTCTTGAAGTCCTGTTTAGATAAACCGATCGGTCACCTGACTGCTATAGTGCCACCGAGAACAACACTCGGGAAGATACTCTCTAGTACCTGGGTAGTCGGGTAGTACAGCTAACGGCATGGTCTAGCCTCTTTAGTTGGTGCCCTGAGATATTGGGTTGAGTACAACTATTGGAACCCGCACGTATATCAGAGAGCTATAGCACAGGGAAAACCCTTGTCTGTAGAACCCTTGAATACCTAACCCTTGGGGATGGAAACAAAAAAGTTAAACATACAAGATTTATTTCCGCGCAACTATGTTTGGGTTGTCAAATCACTACACATTTCTTCCTGGTTAAGCATTTGGGCATTTCATCACTGCAATATTCTTCAGACTAGAGTATAACTCCGTAAGTGTAAAAAAAAAAAAATGTGGAAGTTTTTGCACCATTATTTGAGACCTATTCCATTGGATTTATCTCTTTTCCCTTATCACATTCATACATATCACTTTTCAGCAATAATTTTTACCCCACCCGCCCCATTTTGGTTCCCTCATTATCATGGCCCATACCCTTAGCCAAGACCTGGAAGCTCGCTTCAATACCTTGCCATCTAATTTCACAGAGACCCAACAAGAAGTGAAATAGCTTAGTGCCAATGTTATCGCCATCAATACAACCACGCAGTCCTCCATCGCTGCCTCATTCGAGGAACTCAAACAAGACATGACTACCCATCTTGAACGTATTGTTTTGATGATCTACACCAAGCTGCATATCCCTACAGATAACCCTTTATCTAACCCACCTCCACATACTGAAGCTGAAACTTCCTCTCATTCCCATGATTTTCAGCACCATCACTTTCAACATGACCTACGCCTTCCACGGGTGGATGTGACCAAATTTGATGGCTCAGATCCAACTAGTTGGGTAACTCAAATGGAACATTATTTCTCTTTATACGACATTAAAGATGACTTGGCCAACTCCGGTATGGTGTTCTCCATCTAGATCAAGAACGTTGGCAGAAAAACTTCTCGTCAAGAGTATATTGCTTGGACACACTTTGTGGCAGAGATTTATGAACGCTTTGACACTGATACCAACCATTTAGGCCATTTGACAAAGTTGAAACAATCCAGAACAGTGGAAGACTTTATAGTTGCTTTTGAGAACCTGGCTTTTCGGATAGAGGGCATGTCTGATGCGTTTTTCCGAGAATGTTTTATCAGTGGCCTCAAGGATGAGATTCGTGCCCATGTCCTCATGGCTCTGCCTCAGAGTTGGGTGGAGGCTACTAAAAGAGCTAAAGAAGCACAACAGGTTGTATCTTCTCAAAACTAGAAACCCTCCTTTATCCCTTGCACTAAACCAGTAAATCCCACTACTCCCTCTGCTCCACTAAAGATCCAAAAAATGACCAGGGCTGAAATGGCTGAATGCCAACTCAAAGGCCTTAGTTATAATTGTGATGAAAAATATTTTCTGGGCCACAAGTGTAAGGAACAAAATCTTTTTATGGCCATCTCGAGGGATATTTCAGAAGAGGATGTTGAAACTCCCCTTGAGTCCGAGTCACCTGAAACCACTGACATAACCCCTCCCTCAAACCCTCCTGAAGTAGAACCAGTCATTTCCCTAAATGCTCTCACTGGCTTCTCTACTCCCCAAACCCTGAAGCTAATCAGTTACATCGAGCATAGGAAGGTCATCATTCTTGTTTATAGTGGAAGCATCCATAATTTTATTCATCGCTGCATTGCCCAAGAAACTCATTGCTATATCCATGCAGTCAATAATTTGCAAATCATGATTGCCAATGATGGCTCCATGAAATGTGGAGGGCGTTGTGAAAATGTAGGTCTCCAAATTGGTGACTACCACCTGAAAGCTCATATGTTTTCTATCGACATGGGCAATTGTGACATTGTGTTGGGTGCAGACTAGCTAAGGAATTTGCGTCCCATTCTCATGGATTTGAAGGAATTAACCATGCAATTCAACTGGGAGGGCCAACAATATAAGTTCCAAGGCATCACCGCTGGTTCACCTGCGATAATTAGTTGCCATCACATGGAAAAGATGCTCAAAAAGGGTCATTCTGGTGTTATTGCCCAACTCCATTCCCTACAAGCAACAGAGACACCCTCCGTGCCGCAAGACCTCCAATCCATACTCTCTAAACATAAAGTGGTCTTTTCCACTCCCCAGGGACTCCCTCCTTCCCGTGGTGTTCATGATCATTCCATTCCCCTTGTACTAGGAATCCATCCTCCCAATATCCATCCGTATCATCACCCATTTTCCCAAAAAAATGAAATTGAGAAAATGGTTCAAGAACTCCTTAACACAGGCATTATCCACCCTAGTACAAGTCCCTACTCTTCTCCTGTGGTCATGGTCCTGAAGAAAGAAGGTTCTTGGCGAATGTGTCCTGACTTTTGTGTCCTCAACAAACTTACCATTAAAGACAAATTTCCCATTCCTGTCATTGATGAACTCTTGGATGAATTGAGTGGTGTCCAGTTCTTTACTAAACTTGATCTTCTTTCTGGCTACCACCAGATAAGTATGAAAGAGGCAGACATTCCTAAGACTTCCTTTAGAACTGATGAGGGCCACTATGAGTTTTTGGTCATGCCCTTTGGCTTGTGTAATGCCCCCTCCACCTTCCAAAGCCTCATGAATCATGTCTTTCATCCTTTTCTTCGTCATTCTATCTTAGTTTTCTTTGATGATATCCTCATGTATAGAAAAACCTGGATATACCATCTTGCTCATGTGGATCGAGTTCTCCATCTACTCTTTCAGCACCAACTTTTCCTGAAACAGTCTAAATGTGCTTCTGGCGCTTTAGAAGTCGAGTACTTGGGTCATCTGGTTAGCAAGGACAACGTCAGGGTGGATCCTAAAAAAGATTGAATCTATGCAAGACCAGCCTCACCCAAAGAATCTCAAAATCTTGCGTGGATTTTTGGGCTTAACAAGTTATTATCGCAAGTTTGTTAAGAATTATGGAAAGATTGCAGCACCTCTCATTGCACTCCTAAAAAAGAACTCTTTCACTTGGACTCTAGTAGCTGCTCAATCTTTTCAAACCTTGAAGATGGCCATGTGCACCACTCCAAACCTGACCCTTCCTGATTTCACAAAGACCTTTGTCCTGGAATGTGCTGCTTGAGGGAAAGGAATTGGTGTTGTCCTTATGCAAGAGGGTCGGCGTTTGGCCTTTACCAGCAAGCAACTGTTTGAATGAAATCTAGGCAAATCAATCTATGAAAATGAAATGTTGGCTATTCTGCATGCTGTTGATCTGTGGCACCCTTATCTATTGGGGAAACTCTTCCAAATTAAGACAGACCATCAAAGACTTAAGTATTTTTTGGAACAATGCATTTCCTCCCTAGAGCAACAAAAATGGGTGACTAATATCTTTGGATATGATTATGAGATCATTTACAAGAAAGGCAAATACAATGTGGTTGCAGATGCACTTTCTCGAAAATATGAAGATCAAGGATCCCTTTTTTCTTTCTCCTTCATTGTACCAGATTAGCTCCAAGCCATTCGCCAGGAATGGCTAAACGATCCGAAAAGTTCGCATCTGATACAACAATTATAGTCCAATGCTCCAGTTTCCCCAGGGTACTCTTGGCTCCATGATGAGCTTCGATACAAAGTCCGTTTGTATTTAAGTAAACAATCAAAAATTAAATCCATGGTACTTTCTGAGCTTCATGCTACACCCACAACTGGTCACTCTGGGTTTACCAAAACCTATGACAGGGTCAAACATTCTTTTTTTTTGGATGGTATGAAACAATACATTTGTAATTTTGTTGCTGAATGTGATGTGTGTCAATGCAACAAGGGCGAAATAGTCAAATCTCCTGGCACAATACAACCGCTTCTGATTCCACCTACTATTTGGAGGGATATCTCTATGGATTTTATTACAGGCTTACCCAAATTGGGAAATAAATCAATCATCATGGTGGTTGTTGATCGCCTTTCCAAGTATGCTCATTTTTGTGCTCTTCAACAACCACTTACAACATCCAATGTGGCTCAACTTTTCATGGATCAGGTCTTCAAGCTTCATGACATGCTGCATTCTATTGTTTTTGATCATGACCCAACTTTCACCAACAATTTTTGGTAAGAACTGTTCAAGCTACAAGGCACCCAATTGCATCTCAACACAACTTATCATCCCCAGACTGATGGTGAAACTGAAGTGGTCAACAAGTGTTTGGAAACATATTTGAGGTGTTTTTCCTCGAAAAATCAAAATCAATGGGCTTAATGGTTACCCCTAGCTGAATGGTGGTACAACACTTCATACCTTACAACTACATGCATGACTACTTTTGAAGTGGTATATGGAAAAAAACCACCTTAAGTTCTCTCATACTTACCTGCTGTCTCGAAGGTCTAGGTGGTTGTCCAAACACTTACAGTTGGAGAGGCTATTCTCCGTACCCTCAAAGAGAATTTGGTCATGGCACAAAATCAAATGAAGAAAAAAGAAGATCAAGGTCACTCTCAACGTCAATTTGCAGAAGGGGATCAGGTGTTTCTTCGATTGCACCCTTAAAAGAAAAATTCCCTCAAGGTTGAGCATTGTCAGAAGCTGACGCCCAAATTTTATGGTCCTTATACTATTCTCAAGCATGTGGGACAGGTGGCTTATCAGTTATTTTTTCCCAGTCATTCTAAGCGACATATTGTTTTTCATGTTTCATGCTTAAAGAAGGTGATTGGAACTAAGTTCCAAATTCAAACCAACCTTCCTGAGTTGGACGAAGAAAGATCCATTTGGCTACAACCACTAGCATTTTTGGACTAGCGTGAGTGTCACCTACGTTAGAGAACCATCAAATAAGTGTTAGTCCAATGGAAAGATACAACTCCAACAGATGCCACTTGGGAACCAACTACCATTCTACAACAATTTCCACATCTCAAGCCTTGAGGACAAGGCTGTTTTTAAGGGGGAGGACATGTTAGGGACCTAACCTGCACATAGGTAGAACAATATATTCGGATGTAATAAAGGTCAATATTAATAAGGCCTTGCAATAAAGTAGAATAAGTCGAATGTAAGAAGACCTAATAGATGCTTTCGCTTGTAGAAGGATCTTCCTCTAGACATATTTAGTATAAATAGGAGTCGAGGGTATGAGAACCCTAGCTTGGATATTATTGTAATAGAGCTCTGCTCGACTGGAGTTTGCCCCCTCAAAGAGGCCTGTGAACATTACTCTAAGAATCAAAGTGTTATTTCTGGTGTTATTTTGATATCATTTCAGAGTCAAAGACCTTTATGAACTCTTTGATACTGACACAAACCATTTAGGTCATTTGACAAAGTTGAAACAATCTGGAACAGTGGAAGACTTTATAGCTTCTTTTGAGCGCCTGGCTTTTCAGACAGAGGGAATGTCTAATGCCTTTTTCCGATAATGTTTTATCAGTGGCCTCAAGGATGAGATTCGTGCCCATGTCGTCATGGCTTAGCCTCAGAGTTGGGTGGAGGCTACTAAAAGAGCTAAAGAAGCATAACAAGTTGTATCTTCTCAAAATCGGAAACCCTCCTTTATTCCTCACATGAAACCAGTAAATCCCACTACTCTCTCTACTCTACTAAAGATCCAAAAATTAACCAGGGCTGAAATGGTTGAATGCCAACTCAAAGGCCTTTGTTATAATTGTGATGACAAATATTTTCCGGGCCACAAGTGTAAGGAACAAAAGATTTTTATGGCCATCTCGGAGGATATTTCGGAAGAGGATGTTGAAACTCCCCTTGAGTCTGAGTCACCTGAAACCATTGACATAACCTCTCCCTCAGACTCTCCCAATGTAGAACCGATCATTTCCCTAAATGCTCTCACTGGCTTCTTTGCTCCCCAAACCCTCAAGCTAAGCGATTACATCAAGCATAGGAAGGTCATCATTCTTGTTGATAGTGGAAGCACTCATAATTTTATTCATCACCACATTTCCCAAGAAACTCATTGCTATATCCATGCAGTCAATAATTTCCAAATCATGATTGGCAATGGTGGCTCCATGAAATGTGGAGGGCGTTGTGAAAATGTTTGTCTCCAAATTGGTGACTACCACCTGAAATATCATATGTTTTCTATCGACATGGGTGGTTGTGACATTGTGTTGGGTGTAGACTGGCTAAGGACTTTGGGTCCCATTCTCATGGATTTTAAGGAATTAACCATGCAAATCGACCAGGAGGGCCAACGATATAATTTCCAAGGCATCACTGCCGATTCACCTGATATCATTAGTTCCCATCGCATGGAAAATCTACTCAAGAAAGGTAATTCTGGTGTTATTTCCCAACTCCATGCCATACAAGAAACAAAGACACCCTAGGTGCTGCAAGACCTCCAATCCATCCTCTCTAAACATCAAGGGGTCTTTTCCACTCCCAAGGGACTCCCTCCTTCCTGTGGTGTTCATGATAATTCCATTCCCCTTGTACCAGGAAGCCTTCCTCCCAATATCCATCCGTATCGTCACCCCTTTTCCCCAAAAAATGAAATTACGAAAATGGTTCAAGAACTCTTTAACATAGGCGTTATCCACCCTAGTACGAGCCCCTACTCTTCTCCTGTGGTCATGGTCTTGAAGAAATAAGGTTCTTAGCGAATGTGTCCCGACTTCCGTGCCCTCAACAAACTTACCATTAAAGACAAATTTCCTATTCTTGTCATTGATGACCTCTTGGATGAATTGAGTGGTGCCCAATTCTTTACTAAACTTGATATTCTTTCTGGCTACCACCAGATACGTATGATAGAGGCACACATTCCTAAGAATTCCTTTAGAACTAATGAGGGCCACTATGAGTTTTTGGTCATGCCCTTTGGCTTATGTAATGCCCCCTCCACCTTCCAAATCCTCATGAATCATGTCTTCTGTCCTTTTCTCTTTCATTTTGTCTTAGTTTTATTTGATGATATCCTCATCTATAGAAAAACTTGGACAAACCATCTTTCTCATGTGGATCGAGTTCTCTAGCTACTCTCTCAGCACCGACGTTTCCTGAAATAGTTTAAATGTTCTTTTGGCGCCTCAGCAGTCGAGTACTTGGGTCATTTGGTTGGCAAGGACGACGTTAGGGTGGATCCTAAAAAGATTGAAGCTATACAAGACTGGCCTCACCCAAAGACTCTCAAAAACTTGGGTGGATTTCTAGGATTAACAAGTTATTATCTCAAGTTTGTTAAAAATTATGGAAAGATTGCAACACCTCTCACTACACTCCTAAAAAAGAACTCTTTCACTTGGACTCCATCAGTTGCTCAATATTTTAAAACCTTGAAGATGGCCATGTGCACCACTCCAGTCCTGGCCCTTCCTGATTTCACAAAGACCTTTGTCCTAGAATGTGATGCTTCGGGGAAAGGAATTGATGTTGTCCTTATGCAAGAGGGTCGGCCTTTGGCCTTTACCAGCAAGCAACTGTCTGAACAAAATTTGGGCAAATCAATCTATGAAAAGTAAATGTTGGCTATTCTGCATGTCGTTGATCTGTGGCACCCTTATCTATTGGGGCAACACTTCCAAATTAAGAAAGACCATCAAAGCCTCAAGTATTTTCTAGAACAATGCATTTCCTCCCTAGAGAAACAAAAATGGGTGACTAAGCTCTTTGGATATGATTATGAGATCATTTACAAGAAAGGCAAAGAAAATGTGGTTGCAGATGCACTTTCTCGAAAAGATGAAGATGAAGGATCCCTTTTTTCTTTGTCCTTCATTGTACCATATTGGCTCCAAGCCTTTCGGTAGGAATGGCTACACAATCCCAAAAGTTCGCATCTGATAAAACAATTGCATTCCAATGCTCGAGTTTCCCCAGGGTACTCTTGAATCCATGATGAGCTTCGATACAAAGGACGTTTGTATTTAAGTAAAAAATCAAAACTTAAATCCATAATACTTTCTGAGCTTCATGCTACACCCATAGTTGGGCACTCCGGGTTTACCAAAACCTATGACAGGGTCAATCGTTCTTTTTTCTAGGATGGTATGAAACAAGATGTTATTAATTTTGTCGCTGAATGTGATGTGTGTCAATGCAACAAGGGCGAAACAGTCAAATATCCTGGCACACTACAACTGCTTCCGATTCCACCTGCTATTTGGAGGGATATCTCTATGGATTTTATTACAGGCTTACCCAAATCGGGAAATAAATTAGTCATCATGGTGGTTTTTGATCACCTTTCCAAGTATGCTCATTTTTGTGCTCTTCAACACCCATTTATAGCATCCACTATGGCTCAATTTTTCATGGATCAGGTCTTCAAGATTCATGACATGCTGCATTCTATTATTTTTGATCGAGACCCAACTTTCACCAACAATTTTTGGCAAGAACTGTTGAAACTACAAGGCACCCAATTGCATCTCAGCAAAGCTTATCATCCCCAGACTAATGGTCAAACTTAAGTGGTCAACAAGTGTTTGGAAACATATTTGAGGTGTTTTTCCTCGGAAAAGAAAAATCAGTGGGCTCAATGGTTACCCTTAGCTGAATGGTGGTACAACACTTCATACCATACAACTTCAGGCATGACTCCTTTTGAAGCGGTATATGGACAAAAGCCACCATCAATTCTCTCATACTTACCCGGTGTCTCGAAGGTCTAGGTAGTTGACCAAACGCTTACAGTTTGAGAGGCTATTCTTCATACCCTCAAAGAGAATTTGGTCATGGCACATAATCACATGAAGCAACAAGTAGATCAAGGTTGCTCTGAATGTCAATTTGCAAAAGGGGATCATGTGTTTCTTCGACTGCAACCTTACAAGAAAAATTCACTCAAGGCTGAGCATTGTCAGAAGATGGCGCCCAAATTTTATGGTCCTTATACCATTCTCAAGCGTGTGGGACAGGTGGCCTATTAGTTATCTTTGCCTGGTCATTCTAAGATACATCCTGTTTTTCATGTTTCATGCTTAAAGAAGGTGATTGGAACTAAGTGCCAAATTCAAACCAACCTTCCCGATTTGGACGAAGAAGGATCCATTTGGCTACATCCACAAGCAGTTTTGGACCAGTGTGAGCATAACCCACGTCAGAGAACCATCAATGAAGTGTTAGTCCAGTGGAATGATACAATTCCAATAGATGCCACTTGGGAACCAACTACCATTTTGCAGCAATTTCCACATCTCAAGCCTTGAGGACAAGGTTGTTTTTAAGGGGGGAGGACATGTTAGGGACCTAACCCACACATAGGTAGAACAATATATTTAGATGTAATAAAGGTTAATATCAATAAGGCCTTGCAATAAAGTAGAATAAGTCAAATGTAAGAAGACCTAATAGAAGATTCTGCTTCTAGAAGGATCTTCCTCTAGACATATTTAGTATAAATAGGAGTAGAGGGTATGAGAACCCTAGCTTGGATATTATTGTAAAAGATCTCTACTCAACTGGAGGTTGCCCCCTCGAAGAGGCTTGTGAACATTACTCTCATAATCAAAGTGTTATTTCTGGTGTTATTTTGATATCATTTTAGTTTTATTGTTTCCACTTCCCTAGACACCATTGTATCTTCCATTGCAAATGCCCAAGGCCAATTAACTCACATTTCTAATTAGAGGGCCAAAATGTATGAATATTATATAACGGGTCTAGATAAAAACCAAGTTAGAGACCTCAACATTTGAAAACAAGACTTGATGACATTGCTTTTTGACCTAGAAACTAAATTATGTGCATCGATCACAAATAGATGCATTTGTATGGATTGGTTCACCTTCCAAGCTTTTTTAGACAATTGGATGGATAGGTGGTTTATGGTATTTGACAAACCTCCCTATAATAATACAGAGGTGCCTCTGTATTTCCTTAGATAATTACAGGTAGATTTTATTTTACATCACCATTTCAACTACTTTGACATTGGTGAATACCTTGGGGTGGGTTATGGGTCCATAGAGGATAGAGAAAATTCTAGGAATGACCATTTCCTCCTCATCCACCTAGGAAGATACCTAATCCCTCTTCCTAACACACTCCCATAGAAGAAAGCATCAGCTAGAGCTAGAAATTGATATCCACCTTGACTCGTAGCTTGGTGTAGCACAATACATTTTTAGCATTATCCCGCCAATAGAGACCTTCAAGTAATGTTGGGGGAGGCATTGAGCCTTCAAGGACTATCATAGAGTTTATCCAGGAGAGGGAACATGGATACACTAGGCATTCCCATCCTAGTTCATGTTATCCTCACATATGCTTGAGCTACGGGGAGACTTGATATGGGCCGATGGAGGCCACTAGACATGATAGTTTCATGGAGGAGGTTAGTATCTTGATCATATCTATGATCTTTGTTATATATATATATATATATATATATATATATATATATATATAGCTTGGTGGGTTAGCTCAAGTGGATGAGTGTCATTGTTTGCTTGAATAAGGTTCTAGGGTCGAATCGTTAGCTAGGAGCCTGTTTAGGGCCTCACTTGATGTCCTCACCAGGTTAGGCCTGTAATCAGGTCAAACAATTTACCCTATTTACCATCCATGAAATGTGGGGAAGTACTTGGGGGTTTCCCATGCTATATTCCCAGGAATATAGATATAATTTTTGTGTATATTTTTTAGATATCTAATTATATGGTGTTCACAATTGTTATGCTTATATAACAGACTCTTGATGCCGACAGATGCTTTAGTGTCAATTTCCACCAATAATGTAGCAGTAGAAGAGGCCTGATCATTTGGCGTACCACACACTCTGGTATGGTGGAGTGAGAAATTCATGAATTAAAATGATGATTCCTAACAAAATTTTTCATATGTTTTCATTCCATGTTCTTGATGCTTTTAGTTTGAATGTCCATGTCTTGCAACATGAATGCTAACTTGATCTTGCTTAACCAAGTATGCACTTCCACTTTGTTGCAATAGTTATCTTGTTGGGTATAACTTTTTCCTTTATTTAAAGTTGTGAGAGTGCCATGTGAGAGTTGATATGGAGGTTCAATCTCTATAATTATCCATTGCATGTTGTTTTAAGTGTACTAGACTATGGTGGCTATCCAATTTCACCAATATAGACTTTGCCATAAGAACATGGAATTTGATAGAAAGTTTTCAATTTCCTAAGATATAATGAGTCCTTCACCGACTCTACCAAGATTCTAATGGTGTTCATGGGAGTGAGGGATATCACGATGTTCTTACTTCTTAGTATTTTGCCAATTTGATTTCTGGTAGCTTTGATGTATGGAAATGTGAGTTTCAGGATATCCACCTTCCTATGTAAGTGTCCCATGTTCATTTCTATGTGGATTCCCTTGCTAATATTCCAATCATTGTAACCATTCATTCAAAAGACCATACTAAGGTTATTTAGTTCATAGTTCAAGTGTTTTTCATACAATATTACTATGGCCCTTGAGGAAAGGGTGTGAATGATGCTTACTTTTTGACATGGATGGTGATGATAGTTTACATGAAGGTAACTCTTTTTGTGTGACATCCTCCTTTATACTTGATATCTAAGTCTTCCATTGATCTTATTATTGAGCATTACATCCAAAAATTAAATTTGGTTGTCCCTTTATATCTCAATGGTGAATTTGAAGTGCCATGAGAAACTATTGATGTTCTTGAAGAAGCCTTCAATGTCCTCTCTACAATGTCCCCATTTGGTGAAGATATCATACATGTATCATTTCTATACTCTTAGGGTAAGTGGAAAGGATTTTAAATACCTTCAAAATGCTCCATGTAGATGTTTGCAACTATTGGTGATAGTAGGGAGCCTATTTCTATTCCATGAATTTTCTCATAGATATTTCCTTTATAGTTGAATGTAAAGTACTAGATGTAATATAATATGTAGAAATAGAAATATTCAGCAGATATCAATGGAACAACAAAATATTGAGAAGATATATACCATAAATAATAGATTTATTCAAAGATATCAATGTTCAGTTCCCTCTTCAAGGGGACAACCTCTAGCAGAGAAAATCTCTATTACAATAATTATCAAGACAAGCTTTCTCATGCCTCCTACTCTTATTTATACTAATTCTATCTTCTAAAAAACATTTTAAAGGAAGATATTTCTAGAAGTGAAAGCTTCTATTAGGTATTCTTATATTGACTTGTTCACAACTATTAAATAGGCCTTACTAACTAATGTTGTCCTTTATTACATGGAAAGTATATTATTCTATCTATGTGAGGGGTTAGGTCCCTAACATGCCCTCCCCCTTGAAAAAGAGCCTTGTCCTCAACACTTAAGATGAGGAAACTTCTACATAATGGTAGTTGGTTCCCAAGTGGTATATTTTGGTGGAGTATCTTTCTAGTGAACCAAAAATTTCTTGATCATGCACTGACGAAGGAAAAGGTCTCGCTAGTCTAAGACATCTTGTAGCTACAACCAAACAAAACCTTATTTATCCAACTCTGGTAGGCTGGTCTAGGTGTGGCATTTGGTGCCAATCACTTTCTTCAGGCACGAGACATGAAGAAAAAGATGTAGCTTGGAGTGACTGAGCAAAGCTAACTATTAGGCCATTGACCCCACACGTTTGAGAATAGTATAAGGACCATAAAAAAAAATCAAGTTTCTAACAATGTTGGGATTTGAGTGAAGTCTTCTTGTATGGTAGAGACAGAGAAACACCTGACCCCCTTCAGTAAATTGACGTTCATAATGACCCTGATCTGCATGTTGCTTCATGATGTTTTGATCCATTACCAATTTTTTTTTGAGAGTACAGAGAATGGTCATGTGGGCAGTAAGATTGCGGTCAACCTCCTGAACCTTGGAGACACCCGATATGTATGGGAGAACCGATGGTGGCTTTTGTCTGTAGACTGCTTCAAAAGGAGTCATGCGAGTGGAAATATGGTAAGAGGTGTTGTACCACCATTTAGTTAGGGGTAACCACTAAAACCATTGATGTTGTCTATCATATATAAAACACCTCAAATATGTTTCCAAACACTTGTTGACCGCTTCTATTTCGCCATCAGTTTGGGGATGATAGGTTGTACTAAGATGCAATTGAGTTCCTTGGATCCTAAATAATTCTTGCCAAAAATTTATGGTAAACGTGGGATCACAGTCGGAAATAATTGAATGAGGAATTCCATGGAGTTCGAAGATATTATCCATAAAAATTTGAACCACTATGGATGTTGTGAACGGGTGTTTAAGAACACATAAATGAGCATATTTGGAAATATGATCCACTACTACCATGATGACTGACTTATTTCCTGATTTGGGTAAGCCAACAATGAAATCCATAGAAATATTCATCCAAATAATAGGTGGAAGTGGAAGTGGTTGGAGTGTACCAGGATGTTTGATAGTCTCACATGTATTGTGTTGATATGTATCACATTCATCCATAAGGGTGTGGATGTCCTATTTAATACTATCCCATAAGAAATATCGTTTGACATGTTCATAAGTTCTGGTGAAACTTGAATGGCCTGTTGTAGGTGAATATGTTGGCATGATTTACAGGAAGAGTGTGCTTGTCATTGATGGCAAGAACAAAAACGATGATGGAAAACAGGAAAAGCATAAGCTCAGGAGGAGGAGCAGACAATATGTAGAGATCAAAGAAGCTCAGGAGAGGGATCGTGACTGTCATATTTGCAAGATAGATCAACGGAAAGGATGAATTGCAGAGAGAAAAAGGAGAATTAAACAACTCGGTAGTTCTAATCCCACAATTGTTCTATATCGTCAGATCTCATAAACCTAGATATCGACGACTGTGGTTGATCCAACAAATGATCATATTAAGTCGAATTAAGTCATGACCGTCGGATGCACAATCACCAGATCAACGATAGGGATAGATTGCAGATATCAAAAGGAGAATTAAATACCGTGCTATTTCTAGTCTCGCAATTAGTCAGGACCGTCAGATCTTATAGCCTTGAAGATCGACGATTGTGGTTAACTCACCAACAATGCACAACTTCAAATTGTGGAGTTTGGGTGACAAGTTAAATCAATTGAAAATTGTGGTTCCGCAATCATCCTTCATCTTGGATCTTCTTCAAGAGTCTTCATAATCGTTGGATCATTTTAAAGTGGAAGGATAGGATAAGCGGGGCAAAATTTGAGAATTTGATTATCTGAATACCCATTAGCTATCAGATCAAACCATAATTCCCATCAGCCATCATATCATCTTAAATTGGAAGGATAGAATAAGTGAGGTATGATCTGAGATCTATTTTATGCGAATTTATGTCAGTTGTTGGATCATTCCAAGTGGAAGGATAGGATAAGCTAGAAAAGCTACATCGCAAAGAAATTGAGTCGTTGATCCAAGATCTTGATCAACAAACAACATTAGTTTTGGGTATAAAGATGTGAGGAGGTTACTCTCCGAAAAAATCTCACTTCATATTTTTTAGTTTGAGATTTGAAAAACCCGAATCCTGGAGAGCCAGAAATACGAAATGAATAAAGACCATTGGATTTGGAGAACATACAATGACCATTAGATCAGGGAGATCTACGTCAATAGACCATGTCAGCAAGGACACGTGGCAAACCATGTTAAAATATCATGTCAGCAGACTACGTTAGTAGACCATGTCAACAAATACACATGGCATAATCAGATGATGACAAGTGTCAAGAGGAAATCAGCTCGTGCCATGTCAACAAGACACATGTGTAATGTTACATCACTCCGGGAGTTTTACTTTGGGAGTTTTTACCACCAGCACTTGCCCAAAGTCCCAAAGTCCCGAATGCCGAAGTCCAAAAATGATTTGGGGCTGTCCATCGTCAAGGAGGATAGGTGGCATGAGATCCAAAACTTCAGAATTTTGTGAATGGGGAGAACGTGAAAATCGCCGAAGACAAATCTCGACCGTTGATCATCAAGGGGGGTGTGTGTCAGCTGATCTGAGATTTCAGAGAAATCTCACTTCAAGGATTTCCAGTTGAGACTTGAGAATTTTGAAGTCCAGAGACGTGAAAGGATCGTGACCGTTGATCCGAAAGGGACACGCGTCAGTGGATTTTTCAGCTCCAGGAAAAAGAAAAGGAAGGTTGAAAGGTTGGAAAGTTGAGATTTATGAACCCCGAATACCCGAAGGGATTGTGACCATTGATTCGAGAAGAACACATGTCATTATATCGTGGACTCCAGTTGAAATTCTCTGGGAGCAAGCGAAGTTTGAGAATAGAGACTCCCAAAGCCGAAAAGGTGAAGTCGATCTCGTCCGTTGGTTTGGAGGGCCACATGTCACTTGGTCGTTGAGACTAAGGATCACACATGGATGAAGGAAATAAGGTAGAAAAAGACAATAGATCGGAGCCATTGATCGAGGAGCATCGTCAAGATCATGAGATTGATGGTCCCATCACATTCTGGGGCTAGAACATGCTCGTGTTTTAATTTTTATTGAGCGGGCTGCAATCAAAACCATGGTTTTGGAGAAAGGACGCATTGAGGCTCATAGTGAATTGTGGTGTGAAAAGAAGGTTTCCCTCAAACTGCCTATGGATGCACCCACAATGGCATGGTCACGTGAATTTTATAGCCCAAGGTCATATCGTGAAATGGAGCTAGCGCTCACTAGACCGAGATCGAGAAGAACCTTTTGAATAGGCATTTGGTCATCGTCTATGGTCATGTGAAGGAAGGGGCTTAGGAGCCAAAGAAGACAAAATAGATTGAATGTAACTGACAGAGAAGTCAAAGAGTTTTGAATTCCAGAGAAGCCAAAGAATCTCAAGAAAATGACCACTGATGATGAACACATTGAGCTAACTTCCAGAGAAGATGAAGAGATGCCATGATGATCATGCAGAGGACTTGGTGTGAGAAAGACATGCAAAAAAAAGAAGAGGGAGTGATTTTTTTTTCTCGTGAGCTATGCTGTGGGTAGGAGGAGACGTAGTGAACAACATGAAGTGCAGAACATTGGCATAGTGAAGAGCATGCAGGGGCATAGCGCATAGAATGGATATGACACACATAGCATAAAACATAGAGGAACAAAAAGTGCAAGGTATGCGAGCAGGAGAACACTGGTAGAAGTAGAGCAGTGTAGCATAACAGTGATGAGACTGGTAAGACATTGATATACACTGTATCATTGTAATAAATTTCAGTAAGTAAAGATTTATATTTAAGGGTGGTAGGGAGGTGCTAGGGATGACTGTTGTCCTAAGAGTTTCCAGTGGGTGCTTGAAGACAGGGAGTTGTAGCTTCCATCTGGTTGCAACTAGAAAAACCAGGGTGGTAGGGTGGTGCAAGGGAGAACTATTGTTCTATGTTATATAGGTTAGTGCCTATTTGACTGGAAGTTGGTGCTTCCATCCAGTTGATGCCAGAACACATAGGGAGTTGGTTCTTCCTTCTAGTGGGTGCTAGAGAAATCAGAGAGTAGGTTCTCTCATCAAGTTGTTTCTTGAAAAACAGAGGTGGTAGCCTCAAAAGGAGTTGGTGCTCATAAGAATGAGAATGTACATACAATAAAGACTAGTTATCATATCAAGAAGAAGAGGTTTTTCCCTTTATGGGTTTCCTTAGGAAATATTTGTCTCTATATATTTCATGTGTGTGATTGATGTTGAATATTCGATTGCTTACTTTCCTACATTATTGTGATCATCATTGAGTGTTCTATAAAGAGTTGAAAAATGGGCATAATTGTTTAAGCATAGTAACAAATGATTCACCCCCCCCTCTTAGTTGTCCAACAATTGGTATCAGAGTGGGTTCCTTTTATCTAAGGGTAGATCCTAGAGCTTAAACATGAATAGCCATGAAGGAACTTCAACCAATAAGCCCCCCCTGTTCAATGGAACAAACTTTTCCTTCTGGAAAGTTAGGATGAGAACCTACATAATGACTTTAGGTGCAGATGTCTGGGACGTGGTAGAGATTGGTTATGTAAAGCTAGTTGTACTAGCTTCTAAGGATGACAAGCTATAATTTAGCTTCAATGCTAAGGCTATGAATGCTATTTTTAGTGGTCTTGCAGAATTTTTTTTTTTGTAAAAGTTATGCACTTATAATCTACCAAAGAAATGTGGGACACACTCATTAACATTTACAAAGGTAATGAGAAGATAAAGCATGCCAAGCTTCAAACCTACATATTACAGTTTGAACAACTAAAGATGAAAGAGGATGAAACTATTGGGAAGTACTTTCTGAGAGTTGAAGAACTAGTAAATGCAATGATAGGAATTGGTGAAAAAATTGAGGATGTCTCTTTAGTTCAGAAAATTTTGAGATCTCTTCCAGATAGGTTCAACCCAAAGGTCTCTGCTATAGAATAACTTAATGATCTAAAATATCTGCACATTGAACAAATCCTAGGAACTCTGTCTGCTTATGAAATGAGGATAGGTAAAGATAAACCCACCTATAGAGAAGCATCATTTAAAGAAGATAAGAATGAGGATTCTGAGCCTGATGAAATTGAAGAAAAATTTGTGAGAAGACTAAAGAAAGGATCAAGCAAGTACCAAGGCAAGTTTCTCTTCAAATTTTTTAACTGTGGAAAGATAGGTCACTTTGCATCTAAGTGTCCATATAAGAAGTAGGATCAGAATTCTGAAGGTGAAAAGAAGTACAAACCCAAGAGATTTGGTAAAAAGAAAAGTTTATGTGTAAACAATGATGTCTCTTTAGAAGACATAGAGAGTGACTCTTCCTGTGAAGATAAGGTTAATGACTTTATTCTTATGCACAAAGAGGATTATTATAATAAGAGCACATGAAGTGATGTTGATGATGAAGAAGTCGTGGTTGAATTGGAAGGAGAACTAATCAATGCACTAGAAGAAATTGCTAGACTCAGATCTAAGAAGAAAAAGAAAAAACAATTGCTCATACAGTTCGAGAAAGACAATAAAAAACTTGATGAAGACTTTGCCCTGCTAAAAGTGGAGTTAGAAGAGGCAAATAAAATAGAGGACATTCTAAAACAACAATTATCAGAAAAGAAGGCAAGATGTGAAGCCTTGGAAGAAGAGGTAGTAAAAACCAGAAAAGAGATGGAGAAGTTTAAAGCATTGTATCTCCAAAATCTTCCAAGCATTAAAGACTCAACAGAACTAAATGACATTCTGAGCAAACAAAGATCTCCCTTATTGAAGACTGGTTTAGGTTATATAAGTGGTTCAAGCAACAAATAGACAGAAAGCAAAGAGCCGGTAAAGATGATCAAGTTCCAAGTCAACAAACAATCAAACCATGTGAGTACTTTGTCACCAAAATATAATAAAGACAAGATGATCCCTGATAAAAAAGAAAGATATCAAAACATGGAGCAGTAAATACCAAGAAGAAGGCCATCCTTCGGGTACCAAAATTTCTTCCATGGTTACTATTTTTACTGTTCTAATTTTGGTCATAAGATTGCAAATTGTCAAATTAAGTTTAGAGGCATGTAACTATGGAGGTCAAGAAATAAACAATCTTTACAACATAGAACTAAGCATCCAATGAGTAGACAACATAGCACCAATCACTTTGACCTATTGAAAAATGAGCTCAAATGTTATAACTATCATAACTTCAGCCACAAAGCTGCAAACTGCCATTTGAAGAAGTACAAGGCAGATCCAAGGATAAATACCTTAGTTAGAAATGCCAGCACATGGAAAAGGAAAGATAGTGAAAAATGTGGTCTAGTACTTTCAGCTCAAAAACAAAAAGACCCCTGGTATATAGACAGTGGATGTTCCAAGTACATGACTGGAGACAAGGATAAGTTTCTGTCTATAAGTAAAAGAAAAACAGGAAATTTAACCTTTGGAAATGATGAACTAGGTAAAATCAAGGGTAAAGGGATGGTGAGTTTGAGTAATGGTAAAGGAAAAGCTCATGATTTTCTTCTTGTAGATGGGCTGAAACATAATTTGATGAGTGTAAGTCAAATGTGTGACATAGGATGTGAAGTGGTGTTCTCTTCCAAGGATTGTAATATAAAGTCTGTAAACTCAGGACAAGTGGTGGCTAAAGGCATAAGGACAAATAATAATGTATATGTGTTGAAAGAACATAAATAAGAGTTTCATCTAAGCAAACATGATGAAAGATGGTTATGGAATAGGAGTCTTGGACATCTAAACTTTGACCACTTAATCAAGATAAAAAATCTTGAGGCAGTAAAAGATCTTCCAAGAATATCAAAGCCACAAGACCCTGTGTGTAAACCTTGCCAAGTAGGAAAGCTAACCAGGACATAGTTTAAATCCAAGAGCTCTACTTCAAGAGATAAACCACTCCAATTAGTTCATATGGATTTATGTGGACCATCAAGATAGGAAGGAATAGGGAAGGAAAACTACTTTATGTTGAGCATTGATGATTACTCCAGACCTACTTGGGTTTCTTTTCGCAAAGAAAAAGATGAAGCATTTGAGAAATTTAAAATATTTAAGGTTTTAACTGAGAATCAAACATGCAAGAGGTTAAAGGTAGTAAGATCAGACAAAGGAGGATAATTTTTGTCAAGTGATTTCAAGGAATTCTGTGATAAACATGGGATCAAGAGAGAATACACAATCCCAAGAACTCCACAACAAAATGGAGTAGTTGAGAGGAAAAACAGAACAATTCAACAAATGGCCAGGTCAATGATGAATGAGAAGAACATTGGTCAAACTTACTGGGTAGAATAAATACACACAACAGTCCATATTCTTAACAAAGCCCACCTCAGACCACATAGTGACAAGACACCTTATGAACTATGGTATGGAAGACCTGCTTTAATCAAACACTTCAAAGTCTTTGGGAGTAAGTGCTACATACAGAATAATAATGAAAACCTTGGCAAGTATGATGATAGGGATGATGAAGGCATATTCTTAGGATATGCTACCAATAGTAAAGGATATAGATGCTTTAATAAAAGATTGCATAAATTAGTTGATTGCATTGATTTAAAGGTTGTTGAAGGAGTCCCAGTAAGAGAGGTGAGAAATATTGAGTCTACTACAGAGGAAAAAAATGAAATTGAAGATGAACAGGTCCAAGAATTAGATGGAGAAGAGACACCTAGACAAGAAGAGTTAGGACAAAAATCAACATCAAATCCTTCATCCAGAATTACTCAAAAGAATCATCCTGAAAGTCAGATAATTGGTGAGAAAGAAAAAGGTGTACAAACTAGGAGAAAGATAATCAAAGACACTAAGAAATCACATATAGACTTCATATCCATGGTGGAACCCAAGAACTTTAATGAAGCCAATAAAGACGTAAATTGGTTAAAATCAATGAATGAGGAACTGGACCAGATTGAAAAGAATGACACTTGGGAACTCGTTCCTAGGCCAGCAAATAAAAATGTAATAGGATCAAAATGGGTCTACAAAAATAAGATGAATGAGCAAGGAAATATTGTAAGAAATAAGGCTAGATTGGTTTGCAAAGGATATGCTCAAATAGAAGGACTAGATTTTGATGAAACATTTGTGCCTGTAGCAAGATTAGAAGCTATCAAAATGTTTTTTGCCTATGCTTGTCATAAACAATTTAAATTTTATCAAATGGATGTCAAGTCATCGTTTCTAAATGGAGATCTAAAACAAGAAGTCTATATGGAACAACTAGAGGGTTTCCAACTGACAGATAACCCTGACTTTGTTTGCAAGCTGAAGAAAGCCTTATATGGGTTGAAACAAGCTCCTCGTGCCTGGTATTACAGACTAGATAAGTATCTTCAAGACAAAGGGCTCAAGAGAGGAATAGTTGACAACAATATATATGTCAAAACATAGGGTAATGATTTGCTCATTGCTTTGATCTATGTAGATGACATCATCTTCGGAAGCAATAATGCTTCATTGGTACAATGGTTTGCTTCTGGCATGTAGTTTGAATTTGAAATGTCTATGACAGGGGAACTGTCATTTTTTCTTGGTGTGAAAATTACTCAAAGGTCTGAAGGATTATTTATTTCTCAGGAGAAATATCTAAGAGAAATGTTGAAAAGGTTTGAAATGGAATATTCCACACCTATGAGCACACCTGTGGTCACTAGATTCAAGTTAAGCAAGGATGATGACTCACCTGATTTTGATCAGAGTTCATATAGGTCTATGATAGACAACCTATTGTACATCACAACATTCCATCCAGACATAATGCATGATGTTGGAATGGTAGGAAGGTATCAGGCTGCACCTAAACAAAGTCATTTGTTAGTTGTCAAAATAATATCTAGATACTTTAAAGGAACAATGAACTATGGACTATGGTATCCTAGGAATCAAATTTTTTAACTATCAGTCTATTTAGATGCTGATTGGTCTAATTGCATGGATGAAAGGAAAAGCATGAGTGGAGGTGCATTCTTCTTAGGAGATTCCCTTGTATCATGGTTGAGCAAGAAGAAAGGTTCCATTTCCTTATCAACTACAGAAGATGAATACATTGCAACTGCCACTTGCTGTACCCAAGTATTGTGGATGATTCAGACACTTGTAGACTTGGAGGTAAAATATACTGCATCGATCCCAATTCATTGTGATAATAATAATTCAATTAGTGTGTCAAAGAACCCTGTATTTCACTCCAAGACCAAGCATATACTCATCAAGTATCACTTCTTAAGGGAAAAAGTGACCAACATTGTTGTTTCATTGCGTTATATTCCATCCAAAGATCAGATTGTTGATATCTTCACTAAACCACTTGCAAAAGTGCAGTTTGAGTATCTATGCCAGAAATTGGGCGACACCCCATTATCAAGCTAAATAGTCCATTCTATCAGGGGGAGTATGTATTGGTTGAATATATGATACCTCCAAAAAGTACTGCAACAACTTAAGGGGAGCCTGCTTTATTTAACATTGATGTCAAAGTGGGGAGAAAAGGTGTTGTCTGTATGCTACAGTTGGAGGTCTAAGCAAAATAGTGCAGCCTTTCAGGGTTGCCATCAATGCCAAAGGGGGAGATTGTTGGCATGATTTACATGAAGAGTGTGCTTGTCATTGATGGAAAGAACAACATCGACAATGGAAAAAAGGAAAAGCATAAGCTCAGGAGGAGGAGCGAATGGTATGCAGAGATCAAAACAACTCAGGAGAAGGATCGTGACCATCGGATCTGCAAGCTGGATCAATGACAGGGATGAATTACGGAGAGTGAAAGGAGAATTGAACAACTCACTAGTTCTAATCCCGCAATCGGTCTAGATCATCCAATCTCGTAAACCCAGATATCGATGACTGTGGTTGATCCAACAAACGATCATATTAAGTCAAATTAAGTTGTGACCATCAGATGCATAATTTCCAGATCAACGACAGGGATAGATTGCGGATATCGAAAGGAGAATTAAATACCATGCTATTTCCAGTCCCGCAATTAGTTAGGACTATCAGATCTTATAGCCTCAAAGATCGACAATTGTGGTTAACTCACCAACAATGCACAACTTCAAATTGTGGAGTTTGGGTGACGAGTTAAATCCCTCACAAGTTTTGGTTCCACAATCATCCTTGATCGTGGATCTTCTTTGAGAGTCTTCATAACTGTTGGATCATTTTAAAGTGGAAGGACAGGATAAGCGAGGAAAAAGTTGAGAATTTGATTATCCGAATACTCGTTAGCCGTCAGATCAAACCAGAATTCCCGTCAGCTATTGGATCATCTTAAAGTGTAAGGATAGGATAAGTGAGGTATGATATGAGATCTCTTTTATGCGAATTTCTGTCAGTCAGTGGATCATTCCAAGTGGAAGGACAAGATAAGTTAGAAAATATGCATCGCAGACAGATTGAGTCGTTGATCCAAGATATTGATCAATGAACAACATTAGTTTCGGGTATAAATATGTGAGGAGGTTACTCTCTAAAAATTTCTCACTTCATATTTTTTAGTTTGAGATTTGAAGAACCCGAAGCTCGGAGAGCCGAAAATCCAAAATGAATAAAGACCATTGGATCTGGAGAAAATACGATGACTGTTAGATCAGGGAGATCTACGTCAGTAGACCACATTAGGAAGGACACATGGCAGACCACGTCAGAATATCACGTCAGCAGACCACGTCAACAAATACACATGGCATAATCAAATGATGACAAGTGTCAAGAGGAAATTGGCTCATTCCATGTCAACAAGACATGTGTGTAATGTTACTTCACTCCGAGAGTTTTACTTCGGGAGTTTTTACCACCATCACTTGCCCAAAGTCCCAAAGTCCCGAATGCCGAAGTCCTGAAGTGATTTGGGCCCATCCATCATTGAGGAGGATAGGTGGTGTGAGATCCACAACTTCAAAAGTTTGTGGATGGGGAGAATGTGAAAATCACCAAAGACAAATATCAACCGTTGATCATCAAGGGGGGTATGTGTCAGATGATCTGAGATTTCAAAGAAATATCACTTCAAGGATTTCCAGTTGACACTTGAGAATTCTGAAGTTCAGAGATGTGAAAGGATCGTGACTGTTGATCCAAAAGGGACACGTGTCAGTGGATTGTCAAGTCTGAGAAAAAGAAAAGGAAGGTTGAAAGGTTGGAAAGTTGATATTTCCAAACCCCGAATACCCGAAGGGATTGTGACCGTTGATTCAAGAATACCATGCGTCATTAGATCATGGACTCTGGGTGAAATGCTCCAAGAGAAAGTGGAGTTTGAGAATCGAGATTTTGAAGCCTGAAAGGAGAAATAGATCTCATTTGTTAGTTTGGAGGACCACATGTCACTTAGTCGTTGAGACTAAGGATCGCACATGGATGGAGGAAATAAGGAAGGAAAAGATAATATATCGGAGCCGTTGATCGAGTAGCACCATCAAGATCATGAAATTGACAGTCCCATCACATTGTGGGGCCAGAACATGCTCAGGTATTAATTTTTCTTGAGTAGGCCACAATCGAAACCACGGTTTTGGAGAAAGGATGTGTGGAGGATCATAGTGAATTGCGGGGTGAAAAGTGGGTTGCCCTCAAACCTCCTATGGACGCACCCGCAATCGCGTGGTCACGTGAAGTTCATAGCCCAAGGTCATATCATGAAATGGAGCTAGCACTCACTAGACCGATATTGGGAAGTGCCTTTTGAATAGGCATTTGGTCATTGTTGGTGGTCACGTGAAGGAAGGGGCTTAGGAGCCAAAGAAGCCAAAAAATACTAAATGTAACTGACAGAGAAGACAAAGAGTTTCAACTTCCATAGAAGCCAAAGAATCTCAAGAAAATGACCACTGATGATGAACACATTGAGCTAACCACCAGAGAAGATGAAGAGATGCCATGATGATCATGTAGAGGACTCGGTGTTAGAAAGACATGCAGAACAGAGAAGAGGGAGTGATTTTTTTTTCTTGTGAGCTATGTTGTGGGTAGGAGGAGACATAGTGAACAACCCGAAGTGCAGAACAGTTATGCAGTGAAGATCATGAGGATGCATAGTGCATATAATAGATATGGCGCATAGAGCATAAAACATAGAGGAATAGAATGTGCAAGGCATGTGAGTAGGAGGACACTGATGGAAGTAGAGAAATGTAGCAGAATAGTGATGAGACCGGTAAGCCATTGATATACACTCTATCACTGTAATAAATTTTAGTAAGCAAATATTTATATTTAAGGGTGGCAGGGAGGTGCTAGGGAGGACTGTTGTCCTCAGAGTTTCAAGTGGGTGCTTGAACACAGGGAGTTGTAGCTTCCATCTGGTTGCAGCCAGAAAAACCAGGGTGGTAGGGTGGTGCAAGGGATAACTATTTTTTTCTGTTATACAGGTTAGTGCCTGTGTGACTGGAAGTTGGTGCTTCCATCTAGTTGATGCTGGAACACTCAGGGAGTTGGTTCTTCCTTCTAGTGGGTGCTAGAGAAATCAGAGAGTAGGTTCTCTCAACAAGTTGTTGCTTTTAAAACATAGGTGGTAGCCTCAAAAGGAGTTGGCACTCATAAGAAAGATAATGTACAGAAAGTAAAGACTACTTATCATATCAAGAAGAAGAAGTTTTTCCCTTTATGGGTTTCCTCAGGAAATATCCATCTCTATAGATTTCATGTGTGTGATTGATGTTGAATATTCTATTGCTTACTTCCCTACATTATTGTGATCATCATTGAGTGTTTTGTAAAGAGTTGAAAAGTGGGCATAATTGTTTAAGCACAATAACAACTGATTCACCCCCCCCTCAGTTGTCCAACAAAAGCATGAAACGCAGAGAGCACCTTGGATTTAAGTGTTTATTAATTGCTTAAATACAATTGAACTTTATAGAGAAACTCATCATTGTGCCAAGAGTAGACTGGAGTAGCTTGGGGATCCCATTGAAGTTTTTGGATTAGGCCAAAAATTTTTGGGTCTTGAAACCATTCCTATCGAACATCCCGAATCTAGTCGGTGACAATGAATGAGAGGGAAAAGAGGGTCATTTTGTTAATTTCCCATGGCTGGTCCATTTCACCAATAGGATATGTCACATGTTTTGAGAGATAATGAGCAAATTTGGGAGACAAAATTGATGAGTGATTGACAAATCACTACAAAAATTTGCTAACATGGTCTTCAATTGATTCCAGGTAAGTATTTTGATGGAATTTGATTTTTTATTTATTTAATAATTTGTTTAAATGATAAAAAATAAATAAAAATTATGTTTTCTCTTATTAAATTGAAGCACTCTTGATTAATATGGAGCCTAGAGAGAACCCTGTTGATACTGAGAGGGGGGTGAATCAGTATCAAGTACAATTTAAAACCTTTTTAAACTTATACTTAAACCATTCAACTATATCCTATACACCACAATACACCATGCATAATATATGAGAAATAATCAACAATTATTGTTCAAGGGAAGTAATGACTTCCAAAGGTAGCTACAGCTTCCAAATGTAAAGGGGGGGATAAACCTCCAAGAGGAATATACAATCCTCCAATATCAAGAGAGGGTTTAACTCTCCATACTTGCCCCTTCCTTCCACCCAAGATTATATGAGAAATAATAAAACTTTACATTAAAGCATCACCATCAACCAACCATCACATAGAACCCGATAATGCTTCCTGAGACTTCTTCAATTTATGAAATTATTCAATTATTGGAATACTTTGATCCTATAGATAATATTACTCAATCTATTCTCTGAAATTTCTCCAAGTTTCACTCCTTGAATCCTCTCCAAAAATAAGTTATAGAGAGAATGGTAGACCTTGTTCAATTCTGGTTTATTCAGGAGACCGAACTTGTACAGAATGCCCCGCGCTCAATATTTAACATCCGATTTTGAAACTCACACACAAGAAACTTCAGTCCGTACTATTTCCAATTCAATTTTTCCCACTTAATTTGGATTATCTATGAAGAAGTTATGACTGTTTTACTCAGAACACCTGTTTATTGATTAGATTCAGGACTGGTCAAAAAACCTATCTTCCACAGAGTGTATCTCCATAATTATAGAGAAAAAAGAACTTAAAATTTTACCAAAGGTACCTTGATATGTCTTCTCAATACCATAGAAATTTCACCATGTGAATCATTCTAGAAAAAAAGTTATAGAAAAAATGGTAAGATGACCTGAAAATAACATACCTTAGAACACATCATCAAAAGACTTCATCCTCCTTTGAAATCTGGCCTTCTTTACTTTTGTTTTCCTCTGAAATTCAAATTGTGTATCAAATGAATGTATAATGATATTTATTTATACCATTTATGTCACTTCCTTTTAACATTAGGTCCTACCTGACACTTTCTTATTTTGTAATTATGTTCTTTAATTATCTTCAGGGCCTACATGTACTTCCTTCTTCAATTCACTTTGTCATCTTCAAAAATTCATTTCTCCTCAACCATGAGGATCCACATGACGTGCCACATACCACCAGAAACAACATGATGTATGCTATCCATCCATGGGTGTTGTATCTTCATGTGCATTGTCCTTCATGTCCAAATACCTTCATCAATCTTGCGGTACAAAACCCATGACTAGGGTTGACATCAATGACAACAACCAATCTTCCAAAAATTTTCCCCTTTGTCATTGATGGCAACACTCATGCTCCCCCTATAATCATGATCCCAATTTCTCTCCCCCTTTGACATCAATGGAAAAGGGTAGGGCTTCTCCCCCTGAGTTTAATGGGAAAATGTAACTCTCTTCTTTGGGGCTGCTCTCCCTGAGCATATGGCACTTAATAATACTTCATCCTTATTTTTGGTCTTTGGGACTTTTTCTTCCTTGGAATCCTTATTTGTGGCTTCTATATTCTCTCTCTTCTTCATGTCCAGGATGTATATGTTGTTCGGTCTTCTTGTTGCAGTTGCAACTAATCTTCTTGAGTTATTTTCTCTGATTTTACATTTTCAGAAGTCAAACGTAAGAGTGTATCCTTGATCACATATTTTTCTGATACTGAGGAGATTATGCTTCAAATATTCAACCAATAGGACTTTTCATGCTTTTACATTTTCACTTCCAAGCTTTACAATTCCTTTTCCAAGTATTTTAGTAGATGAGTCATCTCCAAATGTAACATTTACACCCTTTTCTTCAAGCTGACAAATTTGCTTTCATCTCTAGTCATATGAGATGAGCACCCACTTTCTATGAACCATTCAACTTCTTCTTTGCATTCTTTAGAGACCAATGTTATTTGACAATTTTCATTTTGTGGAATTTCTTTCCTTTTCCATGTTGTAGTTGATATACAGACATTTGGGATATGATTATCTTCCTTCATCTCTCTGCAATCTCATGCTTTATGACAAAGATTATTGCACTTGTAACATACAATATTTTGATCCATTAATGGGTCAAATCGTTTATAATTTATGTTGATAGGTCTACGAGCATTTCTATATCTACTATTTTCACCATTCATGTAGCTTGCATAGTTATTCCTTTCATTGATTCTACAATTGATTGCCTTATGTCCAAAATTTCCACAAGTATAACAATGTCCAAGAAAGAAATTTTGATACCTGGGAGTAAGTGATCTTCTTTGTGGTGTGGTCCATCTCGGTTCACGATCTATTCTTTTGTAGTTTTCTTCATAATGATTTCTTTCATACCCGATGGGAGAGGATATTCTTGATGTCTCATTCCTTCTGAATTCTAGTCTTCTATCTTGTTGTTCAACTTGTTCTAGAGTGTTGGTTTCATCATTTTCATCTTCCTTCTCTTGTTTTGTTGCCTTCAAACTGTCATTGTATCCTAGTACTATCTTATCATTTGAAGATCTTTGATTGCTAAGGATCTCATCTAATTTTTCAGTGCTTTTTTCGAACTACTTCAACTTTTCTGTTGTTAATAGTAGCTCCCCTTTTGTGTGATCCAATTCTGTTTTCAATTTCTCATAATCTTCTAACTGTTCCTTCAAGCTATTAATGGTCTTTTCAAGCTTGTAATTCTATTCTTCACAACTACTCAATTCAGATTTTAGTATTATGTTTGTGTTTCTAAACTTTCTATTTTCAGTTTCAACATGCTTCAACTTTTCAAGATTCTCATCTTCTTATTCACTCTCTACATTGTCTTTGTATCCCCAAAAGGAATCAAGGTTGGTTTCTTCGTCAGAATCTTATTCACAAATGATTTCTTCTTCTTTAGAATTCTTGTGATCATCATCCTGGGTTTCTTGGGTTATGAAGAGGACTTCTCCTCCATCATTATCTTCTTCATCACTTTCATCTGAGGATATGTCATCATCCTTGGAGTAGAAGCTCTTTTTATTGTTGAGACTTCTCTTTTTATAGTAGCATTTTTCAACAATATGTCCTATTCTACCATAGTTAAAGCATTTAAGAGGAGACTTACCTTTGTATCTTCCACTTCCCTTCTGAAACCTTCTTACAAAATTTGTTATTTTTGCATCAGGGTCATTATCCTTGTCTTTTGTCTTCTTTATGTCTTTAAAGGCTGCTTCATTGTTTGTCTAGTCACCTTCTGTATCTGTTCTCATTTCATATGCTACAAGAGACCCATGTAATTCATCCATTGTCATTTTGGTCAAGTCCCTAGTTTCTTCAATGGCAGAGACCTTAGCATCATACTTCAAGAGAAGTGATCTCAACAATTTTTGTACAACCAACGATTCATCGATCTCTTCACCTAATCCTCTAATAGAATTAACAACTTCATCAACTCTAAGAAGATAGGTTGCAATATCTTCCTTTTCATTCATCTTCAAATTTTCAAATTATGCTCTATGTCGTTGAAGCTTGACCTGCTTAACTTTTGGATCACCTTCATAGATACTCTTGAGTTTGTCCCATGCCTCTTTAGCAGTGCTGCAGCCCATCACTTTGCTAGAAATGGTTGGTGCCAATGCTGCTAGAATAACATGTTTGGATTTCGAATTACAACTCGTAAGCTTCTTCTCATTTGGATCGGTTGGAGCATTATTTGGGATTACATAGCCATTTACAACTGAGTACCAAATGTCTACTCCCAAAGCTGTTAGGTATGTTTTCACTCTATCACTCTAGTATGAATAATTTCTTCCATCAAATTTTTGAATCCCATTTGAAATGTGCTCATGGTCATCCATCTTTTCTCAGGATTTTCCTTCCAGCGGTTAAACTATTCTAAAGGCAACCTGCTCTGATACCAATTGTTGATACTGAGAGAGGGGTGAATCAGTATCAAGTACAATTTAAAACCTTTTTCAGATTATACTTAAACCACTCAACTATATCCAATACACCACAATACACCATGCATAATATATGAGAAATAATCCATAGTTATTGTTCAAGGGAAGTAATGACTTCCAAAGGTAGCTACAACTTCTAAATGTAAAGGGAGGGATAAACCCCCAAGAGGAAGATAAAATCCTCCAATATCAAGAGAGGGTTTAACTCTCCATCCTTTCCCCTTCCTTCCACCCAAGAATATATGAGAAATAATAAAACTTTACATTAAATCATCACCATCAACCAACCATCACATAGAACCTGATAATTCTTTCTGTGACTTCTTCAATTTATGAAATTATTCAATTCTTGGAATACTATGATCCTATAGATAATATTAATCAATGTATTCTCTGAAACTTCTCCAAGTTTCACTCCTTGAATCCTCTCCAAAAATAAGTTATAGAGAGAATGGTATACCTTGTTCAATTATGGTTTATTCAGGAGACCGAACTTGTACAGAATGCCCCGCGCTCAATATTTCACATCAGATTCTAAAACTCACACACAAGAAACTAAGGTACGCACTCTTACCAATTCAATTTTTCCCACTTCATTTGGATTTTCTATGAAGAATTTATGACTGTTTTACCCAGAACACCTATTTATTGACTAGCTTCAGGACTGGTAAATTTTTTTATCTTCCACAGAGTGTATCTCCATATTTATAGCGAATCAAGAGCTGGAACTTTTACCACTGGTACCTTGATATGTCTTCTGAATACCATAGAAATTTTACCATCTGAACCATTTTAGAAAAAAAATTATAGCAAAAATGGTAAGATGACCTGAAAAATAACATACCTTAGAACACATCATCAAAAGATTTCATCCTCCCTTGAAATCCAGCCTTCTTTACTTCTGATTTCCTCTGAAATTCGACTTGTGTATCAAATGAATGTATAATGATATTTATTTATACCATTTATTTCACTTCCTTTAGCATTAGGGCTGACCTGGCACTTTCTTATTTTGTAATTATGTTCTTTAATTATCTTCAGGGCCTACATGTACTTCCTTCTTCAATTCACTTTGTCATCTTCAAAAATTCATTTCTCCTCAACCATGAGAATCCACATGACATGCCACATACCACTGGAAATAACATGATGTATACTATCCATCCATGGGTTTTGTATCTACATGTGCATTGTCCTTCATGTCCAAATACCTTCATAAATCTTGCGGTCCAAAACCCATGACTAGGGTTGAAATCAATGACAACAACCAATCTTCCAACAAACCCAAACCAAACATCACCACAGGAAGGCACACCAAACCCCAACCCACAACTGGAAAACATAAACATGGAAATTGATGTAGGATTGAGATATCTTAGTGTTGGTGTCAGAAGTGACTCCTAGATTGCAGCAGCAGTAAGCCTGGATTGCAGCAGCAGTAAGCCTGAAGCCCATCAGTTTATGTCGCTATTTGTTGATAAAGGGTGATGAATGGAAGTAAACTTAGAACAATATTGTCCTAACTCAGAAACTAGGCCATGCATGCACAAGAAGATGAGGTCTTGGTTTAACTTCAGATAGTAAGTTGTAATAAGGGTGAGTAGGAGGAAGACTTTTGTGAGGAAATGCAAAGGCTTGCTATAGGCATCGAGCTTCTAACATCTTATAGAAGAAAAAATTGAACATAAGAACATCTTATATTCAAATTGCAGAAACACTAAAAGCATGTAACAATGTTACAATAAAACCTTTATCATAACATAGTCACAACGATTCATGTGAATCAGTCAATCATGAATTCTTTTAGTATGGGATAGAAACCGGATGGAAAAGAGAGCTGCCTTTCATTAAACAAGAAATTTCACATATAGATACATAGCCAAGAAAACCAGTGCTTCATTAAAACATTACAGTCTGGAGCTCTTCTCTACCATTCATCTTTACAAAAATACAAAAACTGAGTATATATACTCATAGCAATTTGCCACCTTGGTAGCAGGAGGGCTCGAACCTCTAGGGTGTGGTGTCTCTTTAGTCAAACTTGGAAAATACTCCTTCATCAGATGCCACCTTAACTTAGCATGGCTCTTGTAGGGGGACCTGCACACAAGGGTACCACGGGATGATTGTTCCAGGCCTCCCATACCTTCCATTCATGGCTTGAGCTAAGGTTTCATCAACCTGCTCGATTTTCATTAACTGCTTCCCCAGGGAGTGGCTGAGATGATATGCTCAGGAGAAGACCATGTGCCTGCTCTCTAAGGCTCAGAGGCTAGCCTCCCTTTCTTCTGGTACCGTCATCAAAGTAACAAAGGGCCATGACCCGGTGCCTCTCTCTAAGTGTGTTTCGTCATTTTTCCTTTCGGGGATTTCTACTTCCCTTCCCTTCAAATTTCCTGGTGCCCAAACTCACGAAATGGCCCTCCAGGATCAACGGTTGGATTGACTTTAAAAATTGGCGGCCACGATCATTTTTCCATTGAACAACCATGGTCCTAGATGCTCACTTTCTTTGACCATACTCCATACAACCCTGGTGCTAGGATCATGGACCCAACACCAAAGGCTCTTTTTCATTTCATGATTTGGGGATGGCAAAGAGCCAATCACTTGTCTTTCAAATTCTCGGTAGCTGAAATGATGAAATGCACCTATCTTCAAAGGCACTTTTCGCATTTCTCATTTCAACGATTCCAGATGCAGTGGAGGAGTGACCCCCTATCTTTCAAAGTCCTGGTAGCCGAAATGGCAATAGGAATTAATCATATGCCATGTGTCCTTCAATATTAATGGTCCCGGTCCTATCGGGGATTCTCCCATTAGGATTTCTTGTTCCTTTTCTCTTGACCCTTGTATTTCAAAGTCCCGGTAGCCGAAATGTCGAAACGCACCTATCTTCAAAGGCGCTTTTCACATTTTTTGTTTCGGCGATTCCATATGCAGTGGAGGAGTGACCCCCTGTATTTCAAAGTCCCGGTAGCCGAAATAGAGACCAGAGTCTATTGTGTGCCATGCGTCCCTTGGTTGGACGACTGAGATCCTCCCTTGATCAATGGCGCTGATCACTCGCCTCTCAACGAGCTCATAAATCCAACTAGCCCCCACCTTAGCCCTGCTACCTCGTGACCAGGCGTCAAGACCATGGGTCCAACTCCTGGGGGATTTACATTTCACATTTCAGCGATTCTAAATGCAATGGAGGAGTGACCCCCTGTCTTTCAAAGTCCCGATAGTCGAAATGGCGACTGGACTTAATTGCACGCCATGTGTCCTTCAAGATTAACAGTCCCGGTCCTTTCAGGGATTCTCCCATTGGGAGTTCTCGTTCCTTTTCTCTCGAAGCTTGCATTTCAAAGTCCCAGTAGCCAAAATGCTCAAACACGCTTATCTTCAAAGGCACTTTTCGCATTTCACATTTCAGCGATTCCAGATGCAGTGGAGGAGTGACCCCCTATCTTTCAAAGTCCCGGTAGCCGAAATGGTGACCATACTTAATCGCACGCCACGTGTCCTGACTAGATTGAAAGACCATAATCATTTCATGGAATATGTATGCTTTTTCTCAGGCCTTTGCACTGCGTGAAACTCCAGGCAACTTCATGGTCCTGGTTTACCCGATGTTCGTCGATATGCCTTGATGATAGATCCTTGCCATTAAATACTTGATCACCCATCTGCTATCGTTTTAAGCCTGAAATTGAGATTTTATGCGTGCTACACTTAGGCGCTCATGACTGTAGCCTTTGAATAAAATGCATTTGATGCGTTTTTAAACCCCCTTTCTTCGCATTTTACACCAAGGGCCTGAAATCGGAGAGAAACACCCCACTTTCAAGAATTGGCGCTAACATTAGGTTCCATGGGGGATAGAGTCATCCCTGTGATGTGCTAAGAACTCATTTTGGAGTTCCAGTTGCCTTCTGTTGGGCTATGGAGTCGTTTATTAAGACGAAAATAAATAGAAAAACAATATTTACAAGAAAAAAGGAGCCGTATAAGGCTAAAACAAAACATTTCTTCAGGAAATGCCCATTTACTAGGCCGTTAAAAAATTCTTCACCGTCCAAATCTAGCAACCTGTATGTGTTATTTAAGAATATTTCAGAGATTTTTAAGGGCCCGATCTAGAGCGCATTAAACTTGTGTTTTCCCCTATCCTGCCTGGGTGCATCCCACTTAAGCACCAAATCTCCCAACTCGAATTCCTCCTTCCTGACCTTCCTGTCAAATGCCTGCTTGATCTTCTGCTAATGACTATAAGCTATGTCCATTACCTGCTCCCTGATCTGTTGTACTTCCACAACTTGATGAATTCTTTCGACCATATGGTCTAGCTCTATTCCATGATCTTGAAATAATTTTTCCACAGGTGATGCAGGAGCATCCAAACCCATCCACACCTCATCAAGCGAGCCAACGTGTGGAGAAAGAAAAGATAGCTGGATGGCACCAACGCAAAATTTCGAATCACCTTGATATCTATTGCGCCGTCATTTGAATGAAAGCATTCAAATTAGAGCGCACTTGTATTGTATGTAGATAGGAAGGCATTTAATTGTTTTAATGCTGTTAGATAGGAATTAACTGTAGATTTGACAGTTTTGCTTTCGAGAGGGAAAACGGAATATAGGAACCCTCCTTTGTATCATTGTAAGATTATTCATTCATCATTAGCATTCAGGAGCAAGGAGAGAACAAACCAGAGAACTGGTGAAGAATCCCCATGTACAGATATTGAATTAATAGGAAATCTTTGATTCAATTCCATGGCTGTGGTTATTCTCTGTGTATTGTTAATATTATGTTGTTGTTTACTTGCTTCTTGTTATGCTTTCATTGTATATGCTGCATATGTGATTTCATGGCAGATTAGAAATATGGGAGAGAGGCGAGAATAAGTTTAAGTCGTTTCCCTGTCTGAGCCGGGAGATTCCTGCATAGAGTGCAGTTGAATTCCTCCACATAGAGTGCGTCGAGGGGCCTCTATAGTTAAACTCTTATTCTCCTCTTCTGGAATTGTGTTGGGTTATTCGAGCCGTGCAGGTGAAGAGCAGGTCGAATTGACGTCTCAGAGGCAATTCTAGGAAAAGGGAAGACGGGAAATCCCTGATTCAAATCCCATGGATGTCTTTATTCTCTATGTGCTATTGGCTTTATGCCTTTGCATATTTGCTTCTTGTTACACGCTTCTTTCATATGCCGTGTATGTGATTTTATGGAAGAATTGAAGCCTGAAGGTCTATGAAGAAATATGTGGGCGAAGTCTCTGAAGGAGTCAGAGTTGATAAAAGGTCAGGAGGGATAATCCCTTGTGATTTCCAGGAAAAGGGATCCCAGAGAAGTTTCAAGCAAGGCGGAGGTTGGAGCAAAAGAAATTCAAGAGGAGAGAATCGACGACTTGAATTTCTGTGAAGGATCGCAAAGTCCCGGGGACTGTTGGATCTGGGAGAAGGAGTGGAGAGGTTAACCCCCAAGAGCGGGTAGAACCATTTTCCATTGCATATCAGCATATCGGAGTTGGCGAGTGCAAGAGCTGCATGCACGTCGAAATCGCGAGTCGCGATTTCCCAATCTCGTAGGAGCCATCGATTGTCGGAGGGACAGGTGGCACGAATTCAGAGAATCGGGATTTCAACATTTGGGGTTTCCCAATGCAAAGGATTTGTGACAGTTGAAATCGCGATTCTGTGATTTCCGATCACACGGATTGTGAGGTGACGTGGTCGTGTGGGGCCTTGGAAGTGAGTGGAGTCTAGGTGGCGTCGAGTCGGGAGATCGGCACCTCGGGGCTCGGGGTTTGGAAAGGTACGATGTTGACATCACGAGTGGCGATATTCCGACCCGTTGACCGTTGACCATCGGCATTCGAAGTTTGGGGCTTGATTGCATGAGATCAGTGTCGCGAGTTTGGCGATATCGCGAGACCCTATTTACCGAGACATTTGGCGGGAGATCAACAGGAGTGTCCTGTGGGTGACTGAAGGTCCCGATACGGGATAGGAAGAGTAATACAGCTCTTCGGGCCGTGTTGAATCGAAGGTCCTGGTGGAAGCGAGCTGCTGCTGAGGGTAGGTTGCAGTCAAGTGGTATCAGAGTGGGATTGAGTTCTCTTTGTTCAGGTAGCAGAGAGAAGAGAAGATATAATGCCACCCAGAAGAGAAAGGCAGTCACCTGATCGTGAAGACAGGGATGCCCGAAGAAGGGGGAGGCAGGCAGGTAATGCTGAGATGGAGCGCCAAATGAGAGATCTCTGAGAAAGGCTCGAGGAAATGGAGACCGCGCAGAGACGAGGAGCTGGCGCTAGAGAGTTCAGTGATTCTGAGGTTGAAGAGGAAGCTGGACACGAAGCTGAAGAGGTCTCAGCAGAAGATGCCTCGACAGAGAGGTTGATCAGAGCTATTGCCAGGATGAGCTCAAAGACAAAGATGGACATTCCCGTTTATGAGGGGAGCCTAAATGTTGAAGAGTTGCTGGATTGGATCCGAGCACTCGACACCTACTTCAATTATGAAGATATCGAAGAGGACAAGAAGGTAAGGCATGCTGTAACCAAACTGAAAGGACATGCAGCCTTATGGTGGGACGAGCTGCAGGCAGACAGATGTTCCAAAGGCAAACAGAAGATTAAGAGCTGGGATCGGATGATCACCAAGATGAAGGCGAAGTTCATTCTGAGGGATTACCAGATCACTCTGTTCAGGCGGATGCAGAACCTGAGACAGAAAATGATGACGGTGAAAGAGTACACCGAATAATTCTACAGGCTCAACATTCGAGCTGGTCATCGGGAGAGTGATGACAAAAAGGTGGCAAGATACCTGAATGGGTTGAGGTATGACATTCAGGACGAGCTAAGCATGGTTACCATCTGAACGGTTGAGGATGCGTACCAGATGGCTCTAAAAGCTGAAGAGAAACTGAGCCGCAAGAAAGGACAACGAGGGCGAGGATGAAGTCAGCCCAGAGGCAAGGAAGTTGCCCAAGAAAGAACTCAGAATCCCAAGGAGGAGTGGCCGAAACCTCAGGGTAAGTTGGAGAGAGGTGGATCCTCCCAAAGGCAACCTCGAATTGAATGAAGGCAACAATATGCTGAGCCAAGGAGGCAGTAGGCAGAACAGAGTGGCGGATATGTTGACGCCAACGTAATTCCTCATACCCAAGGTAGAAGAAGAGGCCGAGGAGGAATTATCACATGTTTCACATGTGGAAAAGATGGACACAAAGTCGTTGACTATCCAGATAGGAAGATGGACAGAAGTGAAGCTCACATCACTGAGGCGCAGCAGAGGCGTGATGTTGAGAGCGAGGATGCGGATAGAGGAAGATCGCTTGGGATGCACAAAATTCTTTTGGCACCTGAGAAAGAGGTGGACAGCTCAGTGTAGCGGAGCAGACTGTTCAGAATGGCTTGTACAACCAAGGACAGAAAGTGCAAGGTCATAGTTGACAGTGGGAGCACTGACAATCTAGTTTCGACCGAGATGGTGGAAAAACTGGAGCTGGAGACAACTAAGCACCCGAGTCCATATAAAGTCTCGTGGTTACAAAAAGGACACTGGGTAAGTGTCACTAAACAATGCTTAGTTAAATTTAAAATTGGGAATTATCATGATGAGATTTTGTGTGATGTTATTCCCATGGACGTATGTCACATATTGCTGGGTAGACCATGGAAATATGATAGAAATGTTGTTCATGATGGAAGGATGAACACATACACGTTGGAGAAGGATGGGAGAACACACAGACTGCTTCCGATAAAAGATAAAGAAGTGAAGTCGGAAGTGAGTAGTGCAATACTTCTCATGAGTGGGAAAGAAATTCTCACAGAGCTGGAGAAGGATGAAGATCCACAATTCTTTGTTGTCAAGAAACTGAGAATTGTCTTGACAAGCACAAGAGTGGACGACTTGCCAGAGGAGATTCAGGAACTGTTGGGAGAGTTCGCTGACATCATCATGGACGAACTACCTTGTTCTTTTCCACCGATGCGGAGTGTGAGTCATCACATTGACCTCATACCCAGAGCAAGTTTTCCAAATAAGGCAGTACAGGTTGACACCTCAGGAGAACGAGGAGGTCAAGAGGCAAGTGTAGGACTTTTTGGATAAAGGACTGGTCAGAGAGAGTCTGAGTCCATGTGCTATTCCAACAGTATTAAGTCCAAAAAAAGATGGAGGTTGGAGAATGTGTACAGACTCCAGGGCGATAAACAAGATCACCATTAGGTACAGGTTTCCACTGTCGAGAATCGATGACTTGATGGATTGCCTGAGTGGGGCAAATTATTTTTCCAAAATTGATCTCAAGAGCGGATATCATCAGATCCGGATGAGAGAGGGAGATGAATGGAAAACAACATTCAAGACAAACAAGGGTTTGTATGAATGGCTGGTCATGCCGTTTGGATTAACAAACACACCGAGCACATTCATGAGGCTGATGAATGAAGTCCTGCAGGAATTCATCGGTAAATTTGTGGTCGTGTACCTAGACGACATATTGATTTTCAGCAAGACCAAGGCTGAACACATGAGGCATTTGGCCATTGTGATGAGAAGGCTATAGCAGGAGAAGCTGCTGATAAATTTGAAGAAGTGTTCCTTCATGCAGACAGAGCTCATTTATTTGGGTTTTGTAATTTCGGCGAATGAATTAAAGATGGATCCTGAGAAGGTTGAAGTAATCAGGAATTGGCCATCGCCGAGGAATGTTTTTGAGGTAAGGAGTTTTCATGGACTCGCTAGTTTCTACAGGAAATTCATTCAGAATTTTAGTGGAATTAGCGCCGCAATGATGGAGACGGTGAGGAAGCGGCATAAATTTTTTCAGTGGACAGCCGAGGCTGAAAGGAGCTTCAATCTGTTGAAGCGCAAGATAACAGAGAAACCGGTGTTAGTGTTACCGGACTTTCAGAAAATCTTCTAGGTGAAGTGTGACGCGAGCGGATACGCTATTGGAGGGGTCTTGAGTCAGGATGACCGACCTGTGGCATATTACAGTGAGAAATTGGATGATGCGAAGCTGAAATACTCCACATAGGACAAAGAGTTCTATGCCATCATACAGGCATTGAAGAAGTGGAGGCATTACTTGATACCCAAAGAATTTGTTTTGTACAGTGACAATCATGCATTGCAGTTTGTAAGTTAGCAGGAGAAGCTGAATCAGAAGCATGCGAAATGGGTAGAATATATGCAGAATTTCACATTCATGATCAAGCACATTTCAGGGACTGCTAATAAGGTAGCTGACGCCTTGAGCAGGAAGTGTTTGATGCTGCAGGAGTTCAGAGTCAAAACACTAGGTTTTGAAAATCTGAAGGATATGTATACAGGTGACGCAGATTTTGCAGAAGCATATGAGGCAGCCGAGAACCCAGTTCTCAGGGATAGGAGTCCGTGGATTGACTACTTGATCCAGGATGGATTGCTGTTCAAGGGCAATCAACTGTGCATTCCATATTTCTCTATGAGAGAGAATTTGGTGAAGGAGAAGCACAGCGGAGGCTTAGCAGGTCATTTTGGACATGACAAGACATTCGCCAAGCTGAGCGAATCATATTATTGGCCAGGCATGCATGAAGATGTAAAAATATTTGTTGACAGGTGCAGGATATGTCAACATGCGAAGGGCCGAAGGCAGAACACGGGGTTCTATCAGCCGTTGCCCATACCTGAAAGGCCATGGTAGGCCATTAGTATGGATTTTGTTTTGGGATTGCCGAGAACACAACGAGGAGTAGATTCTATCTTTGTTGTGGTGGATAGGTTCTCGAAGATGGCACATTTCATACCGTGTCATAAGACCAGCAATGCCACACACATCGCGAATTTGTTTTTCAAATAAATCATGAGATTGCATGGATTGCCGAGAAGTATAGTCTCGGACAGGGACACAAAGTTCATAGGTCATTTTTGAAGGACGCTATGGAAGAAGCTGGGGACTGACTTGGCATTCAGCTCATCATACCATCTGCAGACATATGGACAGACCAAGGTGGTCAATAGAAGCCTGGGGGATCTATTGAGAATCCTGGTGATAGAGCATCACACCAGTTGGGATCAAATCTTACCATAGGTAGAATTTGCATATAACGATTCGGTGAATCGGAGTACAGGTAAGAGCCCATTTCAAATTTTGTATGGGACACAGCCGCGAGGAGTGTCTGAGCTCAGAGAGTCAGAACAGGCTGAAACTAGCAGCGCGAGAGCTGAAGAGTTTGCTGAGGCAATGCAAGAACTTCACGCGGAGGTGAAGCAACAACTACAGAAGGCGAATCAAGAATATAAGCGCAGAACCAATCAGAGGAAGAGACAACTTTGGTTTGAGGTTGGAGACATGGTTCTAGCGCACTTGAGGAAAGAAAGGTTCCCAAGGGGAACATATAACAAGCTCAAGATGAAGAAAATTGGGCCATGCAGAATCCTAAAGAAATTCAGTGAGAACGCATATGAGCTTGAGTTACCAGAGGGCATCAGGATATCTCCAATTTTCAATGTTTCGGATTTATACCCATACAGGGCTGATCAAGCAGACACTGGAATTGAGGAACCAGTGATCCAGTGGCAGAAACAATTACCAGTTGCACAGAAGCCGCAGATGGAGTGCATACTGGATAAGCGAGCAGGAAAGCAGACCAGGCGCAAGCAGTATTTTGAATACATGGTAAAATGGAATAATCACCTAGTGGAGGATGCAAGCTGGGAGACAGAGGCAGTGATCCAGAAACATGGGCATGCAGTGCAGGAGCTCATGGACAGGAGACCATGGATTATTTTGAGCTAGGGAGTATGATGCAGGAGCTCATGGACAGGAGCCCATGAATTATTTTGAGCCGAGGAGTATGATGCAGGAGCATCCAAACCCATCCACACCTCATCAAGCGAGCCAGCGTGTGGAGAAAGAAAAGACAGCTAGATGGCACCAGTGCAAAATTTTGAATCACCTTGATATCTGTTGCACCACCATTTGAATGAAAGCATTCAAATTAGAGCACACTTGTATTGTATGTAGATAGGAAGGCATTTAATTGTTTTAATGCTGTTAGATAGGAATTAACTGTAGATTTGACAGTTTTGCTTTCGAGAGGGAAAACGGAATATAGGCACCCTCCTTTGTATCATTGTAAGATTATTCCTTCAACATTAGCATTCAGGAGCAAGGAGAGAACAAACCAAAGAACTGGTGAAGAATCCCCATGTACAGATATTGAATTAATAAGAAATCTTTGATTCAATTCCATGGCTGTGGTTATTCTCTGTGTATTGTTAATATTATGTTGTTGTTTACTTGCTTCTTGTTATGCTTTCATAGTATATGCTGCATATGTGATTTCATGGCAGATTAGAAATCTGGGAGAGAGGCGAGAATAAGTTTAAGTCGTTTCCCTGTCTGAGCCGGGAGATTCCTGCATAGAGTGCAGTTGAATTCCTCCGCATAGAGTGCGTCGAGGGGGCTCTACAGTTAAACTCTTATTCTCCTCTTCTGGAATTGTGTTGGGTTATTTGAACCGTACAGGTGAAGAGCAGGTCGAATTGACATCTCAGAGGCGAGTCTAGGAAAAGGGAAGACGGGAAAGCCCTGATTCAAAGCCCATGGATGTCTTTATTCTCTGTGTGCTATTGGATTTATGCCTTTGCATATTTGCTTCTTGTTACACGCTTCTTTCATATGCCGTGTATGTGATTTTATGGAAGAATTGAAGCCTGAAGGTCTGTGAAGAAAGACGTGGGCGAAGTCTCTGAAGGAGTCAAAGTTGATAAAAGGTCAGGAGGGATAATCCCTTGTGATTTCCAGGAAAAGGGATCCCGAAGAAGTTTTGAACAAGGCGGAGGTTGGAGCAGAAGAAATTCAAGAGGAGAGAATCGACAACTTGAATTTCTGTGAAGGATCGCGAAGTCCCGGGGACCGTCGGATCTGGGAGAAGGAGTGGAGAGGTTAACCCCCAAGTGCGGGTAGAACCATTTTCCATTGCATATTGGCATATCGGAGTTGGCGAGTGCAAGAGTTGCATGCACGTCGAAATTGTGAGTCGCGATTTCCCGATCTCGTAGGAGCCGTCGATTGTCGGAGGGACAGGTGGCACGAATTTAGAGAATCGGGATTTCGGCATTCGGGGTTTCCCAATGAAAAGGAGTCGTGACAGTTGAAATCATGATTCCGTGATTTCCGATCACATGGATTGTGAGGTGACGTGGTTGCGTGGGGCCTTGGAAGTGAGTAGAGTCCAGGTGGCGTCGAGTCAGGAGATCGGCACCTCGGGGCCTGGGGTTTGGAAAGGTACGTTGTTGACATTGCGAGTGGTGATATTCCTACCCGTTGACCCTTGACCATAGGCATTCAGAGTTCGGGGCTTGATTGCACGAGATCAGTGTCGCGAGTCTGGCGATATCGCGAGACCCGATTTCCCGAGACATTTGGAAGGAGATCAACAAGAGTGTCCTGTGGGTGACTGAAGGTCCCGATACGGGATAGGAAGAGTAATACATGTCTTCGGGCCGTTTTGAATCAAAGGTCCTGGTGGAAGCGAGCTGCTGCTGAGAGCAGGTTGCGATCAATAGGTAAAGCGAGCTGAGTGGGAAACACCACCTCCGTCCCATAAACAAGTTGAAAAGGTGAGGTGCCCAGGGACTTCTTTGTTGTAACTTGATCAACCCATAGAGAGAATTTGAGCTTTGAATCCCAAGCCCTCTTATTGTCTTCCAATAATCTTTTAATGAGTTTGATTATACTTTTATTGGAAGATTCTGCCAGTCCATTTCCTTGAGAATAATAGGGAGTGGAGTGAATTAGTGAAATATCGAACTGCTCACAAAAATTAACCAGAGGCTCAGACTTGAAAGAAGCAACATTATCAGTGACAATTCTACTAGGACAGACAAATCTAGCTATGATATCCTCTAGGAAGCTGATAATTATCTTGTGTGAAGCACTCCTGGTGGGGGAAGTTCTATCCACTTGGTGAAATAGTCTGTTGTAGACAAGATCCATCTATGTTGGCCACTTGAAGGAGGATGAATTTCTCCAATGAATTCCAACCCCAACCGTTGAAAGGGTGTTGAAGCTACTACATGCTTTAGTGGCAGAAATTTGAGCTGCTACTTTCCTGAGAACCTTTGGCATTTGATGCAAGCTCTGAATTCTCTGCAGACATCACTGAATAAGGTGGGCCAGTAGTAACCAGCCCTGAGAATTTTGTGAGTTGTGGTCTTCCAGAAATGATTCCCTCCACAAAGGCCGCTATGGAAATAAAACATAACTTTCTAGGCTTTCTGTGGGTTTAGACACCTTAGAAACACCCCTAGAGGGTCTCTCCAGTACAAGAGTTGGTCAATAAGGAAATATCTGACTGCCTTGAGCTTTAAATCTCTTGCCTTTATTTTTCCCATTCCATTAGGAGGCTTCAACTCTTGCAGAAAGTACAAAATGTCTCTGTACTAGGTGCATTCTGCTAGTGATAAGCCACCCTGAGAGCTTTTGTTGGACGACTCAGCTTGTTGATTTTCTGAGCAAGCATTGATGAAGCTAACCCCCAAGGCATTACAATTGGATTCAGCTAGCATCTTGGCTAAACCCTGTCCTTTAACCAACTTGGTGGGATTTATCTCCGGGTCAAACTCAAGGATCTTGGAAATCCATTTACCTCTTCTCCCATCTATGTTAGGTTGTATAAGGATGTCCTTCACAGAGGCCGAAGGAATGTATGCAGTCACTCTTGAGTGTAAGACATAGACTCTGAAATATTTGAGATATTTCACCAAGGCATAGGCCTATTTCTCCATGATCTCATACCTGATTTTTGCATCTCTTAATGCCTTACTGAAGAAGGAAATGGGTTGCTCTCGCCCTTCCCTATTTTTTTGCAATAAGACCGCTGCTACTGTATCAAAAGAAGCAAAATAAAAAACTAGGAAATCTTTGGAATAATCAGGACTGATTAGCACAAGTGCCTCATTCAATGCCTTTTTTATTTGGACAAAATATTCCCTGGGTTCAATAGTCCATTTTACTTCATTTCCCTTTTTGAGCATGGCTGTGACGTGTTTCACCAACTCAACAAAATTTGAGGCGAACCTCCTCAGAAAGTTAATCTTCCCTAAAAAATCCTGGACTTCCTTTCTAGACCTGGGAAGTGATAGGGTCTGAATTGCCTCTATCTTGCTGGGATCAATTTTCACTCCCTCTGCTGATACTATATGGCCTAACAGCTTCCCCTCCTTCATAGCAAACAAAAATTTCTTGGGATTTAAGGAAAGACCAAACCTATGACATTTCAAGAAAAATTTCCTCAAGTGACAATAGTGCTCTTTATCAGACTTGGAGAAGACTATGATGTCATCCAGATAGATCACCAAAAACTGATCTTTCTCCTGAATGAAGGCTATGTCCATGGCTCGCTGAAATGTTGCTCCTGCATTCATTAATCCAAAAGGCATTTTGGCATACATGAATGTGCCCCAAGGAGTGGTGAAGACTATTTTTTCTCTATCCTCGGGCATTACTGATATCTAATTATAGCCAGAAAAACCATCAATCATGGATATCCTAGATGCACCAGTTACCCTCTGCAATATGTGTTCCATGTTGGGCAAGAGATAGTTGTCTTTTTTTGAGCTCCTGTTCAGGTTCCTGAAATCAACACAAAGCCTGATTTCTCCACTTTTCTTCCTCACCAGGACCAACTTGACCACCCACTTAGAATATCTCAAGGGGACAATGATTTGGGCATTTAACAACTTCTTCACTTCTCTCTCCATGACAGGCAACAACATGGGATTTATCTGTCTTAGCTTCTGCCTAAATGGCTCAGCCTCTTCCTTCAGTGGGATCTTGTGTTCAATGACATATGTGTCATATGTCTTGAGGTCTTCATAGGTCCATGAAAACACATTAGCAAATTCTCTTAATAACTTGGTATATTCGACCCTCTGCTCTTTGGTCAAACTACTTGACAACTTGACAAACTTAATCTCTTCCTGTGTGCTGATGTTGCACTCCGCTGTATCAACATATTCATTTGAAACCCTACCCTTTACTGCCACATCATTCCCATCGAATAATCTTTCTAAAGGGACTAGTCCCTTCAGAATGTGATTTCTAGGTAGATGAATAATATGGTGATTAGCAATTTTATTTAAAATACCTCATGGTGAGGGTGACTTTCGAGATCAGGATCCTGATCAATGTGCAATGAAGAAAATTCATCGACAGACTGAAGAAATTTTTTGATTTCAATATCATCTTCGAATACCTTCGAATGCTTGATATTGCCCGGTATAAATGGCCTATATCTTATCTCAACATCATATTTGATCTTAGGCAGCAGAGGGATCCTAAACAGACTAGCTGAGACAACTAAGGAATCGACCAAAGTATTTTCCTCTCTTGGAATAAAAGAAATGTTAAAAGATGAGAAGAAATTATCAATCAGGTCCCACACCTCATCTTTGTAACTCCTGAGCTGAGGATGCTTAGCCCGATAAACATTTCTGACTTGCTGGATAATCAACTCAGCATCTCCGAACACTTCTACTCCCTCAATTCCCATTTCTTTTGCAGCCCTTAAACTCAGAACAAGAGCTTCATATTCTACCACATTATTGGTGGCTTCAAATTCTATCTTGTATGACAGGGATATGGTTTCCTGAAAAGGCAAGACAAAAACCACTCCAGCGCCAGCATGATCCAGATTATTTTCGGCATGAAACGAGAGCGGAGATATAATAAAGAAATGCATAGAGATATCGTGTATATCCAATAATATAACAGAAATATATCAGAGATGCAACCATAAACACAGAGATACATTAATACATGATTTCTATTAATGAAATAAATGTACAAAGACTGTAAAAATACAGAGTGAAAGACTCACTAGAATGGTGTCTTTTTATCTCTAAGAAGAGATGTGACAACTACTCGCATTCGAAAGAAGATCATTACAATGAGGCTCTGAAGGCCTTTTTACAATAATATGGAATGCCAGAAACCCTAGACATCTAAAAACCTATCCCTAGGAGATGAAGCACCAAAATTCATGTGGGCCCTGTTTGGGTAAGTGAGTACATCAACTTCCTGGGGTCATAACTTTTGTATACGATCTCTGTTTTAGGCATGTGATAGCTCATTGGAAAGTTATCATCGAGGAGATTCATTTTGGGGGCTCAATCATGACTTTGGCTATCATTGAGAACCTCGATCTCGAAAAACCTTCATTTGGGCCCTCAAAATGGCCCCGGAAGTTAAAACCTGCTAAAAATAGTAAATTGCCAAAATTGCCTGAAAACTGTTTTGAGCCAGCTGGAAAAGGTGGGTGGCCACCGATATCCACCTGGATCAATACTTCCTCCTTAAGAAGCAATGGTCTCCATTGCGTTGAGTTCTCAGGGGAGAGGGAAAAGCATTTGTTGGATTTGCATCTTGTAGAGCTGCTTGTATTGCTGGAGACGTCGCGCTACTTAGTTTGTGGAAGTTTGTCATGAACTCGTTGAAGCTGAAGCTATTCAACAAGTCGAGATACATGAGATGAAAGTGTGCAGAAGGAATCTTTGTGCTTTTCTGCAACCTTGTCAACCTGTTTTTGTTGGATAGAAGGTGCAGGGGGAGAGGCTGTAGTGGTTGTAGTGTCCTTTCGTTCCCCTTTTGAACAGATTGTGAAGAAGCTAAATTTTGCAGTATGAGATACTACCTTGTGACACTTTTTAGGTGGAACAATAGTTGGAACTACCTCTGGTATTCTGTAGATATGACCCCCCAAAGTAACAATGACACTACGGGGTCAAAACTCATAAACAACATGGCGTCTCCACATATATGGTTGGCCCAAGAGAACATCACAGACATCCAGTGGGGAAACATCACATAATACCTCATCCTGGAAGGGTTGGATGCCATATTACAATCGACACTATTGGTTGACATGAAGATCTCACCCTTGCCGAAGCCACCCGATGTTGTATGGTTGTGGGTGTGGTGTTGTCGACAATCCCAATTGCTTGACGACCTCTACTGAGATGAGGTTTTTCTGGCTTCCACTATCAACAATAAAATGCAGCGGGGTCCCCTTCACCCACATTTGTGAATGAAAAAGGTGCTCCCCCTCTTCAGGATCTGTTGGTTCTTATGGTTGAATTGCTACGGTTGTGACAATAACAGTGGGGCCTGTGTCAATGATCTGTCCTTTATCAGTATTTTCAGAATCAGACTCTGAATTAGGGTTCGACTCCTTGTCTTTGATCTCGGCCACCAATGACTATTTTGAGCGACATTCATTGGTGTTGTGCCAGGGGATTTTGTGGAAATCACACCATTTTCCAGTGTCCTTCTTTGTCTTCCTGTGAGCCTTCTTTTCTTGTGTCTTGGAATGGTTTTCGGGAGACTGTTTGTTAGGGCCATCTTTGTCATACTTTGGTTGTTGTGGATTTGCAGACCCAAATTCCCATTTGTTCTGGTGCTTAAATTTATGCTCAATTTTAACATCATATCGATAAGCAACACCGAGTGATGAGATGTCCAGAAAATCCATTTCAGTCTAGATGTATCTGTGTAGAGCCCCACAATATATTAGAACCAAATGTCGTTCGGAGTCTTTGATACCCAGCTTGGTGCACAAGGCATGGAAGGTATTGGTGAACTCCAAAACTACTTGGCCCCTCTCTTGGCGCAGTGTGGTCCACCTCATGTACTAGTCCTCATAGTTGCCAATAGGGTAATATTGTTCCTTTACCACATCCACAAAAAAATATCAAGTCAGATCGGCCCCATATATTCCAGACTCCTCTGTGGAACTTTTCTCCCAGTAACTTTCCCACCAATGTTTGACATGAGAGAGAGCTTTAAGGAGTGCGAAGGTGATCGTTTCTTTGTCAGAAAAATTGTGAACAGAGAAATAACCTTCTAGCAGAGTTAACCATTTTTCTAGGGCTTCTGCATCTATCTGTCCTTCAAATACAGGAATATCAAAGTTAACTTGTACCTTGAAAGGGGAGGTTCCTCCAAAGTGGTTGCTTGATGAAGATGCACCTAATGTTATCGAAAGGCGTTGAAGTATGTGGGAAAAATTCTCTATCATTTCATCCCTCTATTGTGTGAGAGCTTGCTCAAGCAATAGACTGATAGGATCATCTGCTCCGTCATTTTTCTTTTATTCCACCATTGAGGGTTTCTTGGGTGTGCAAGAGAGATTGTCTTCAGGAGAGACAAGCGCGAGACCCAACTTGTATACTCGGACCTTGTCAGGGACATGCAATGAAAAAAATGATCAAGAGCAGCCTGCTCTGATACCACTGATCCAGATTATTTTCAGCACGAAATGAGAGTGGAGATATAATAAAGAAATGCACAGAGATATCGCGTATATCCAATAATATAACAGAAATATATTAGAAATGCAACCATAAACACAGAGATACAATAAAACACGATTTCTATTAATGAAAGAAATGTACAAAGACTGTAAAAATACAGAGTGAAAGACTCGCTAGAATGGTGGCAACTTATCTCTGAGAAGAGATGCGACGACTACTCGCATTCAAAAGAAGATCATTACAATGAGGCTCTGAAGGCCTTTTTACAATAAGCAGGAATTCCAGAAACCCTAGACATCCAAAAATCTATCCCTAGGAGATGAAGTGCCAAAAGTCATGTGGGCCTCGTTTGGGTAAGTGAGTACATCAACTTCTTGGGGTCGTAACTTTTGCATACGATCTCCGTTTTAGGCATGTGATAGCTCGTTGGAAAGGTATCATTGAGGAGATTCATTTTGGGGGATAAAAAATGCCTTTGGATATAATTAAGAACCTAGATCTTGAAAAACCTTTATTTGGGCCCTCAAAATGGCCCCAGAAGTTAAAACCTGCTAAAAATAGTAAATTTCCAAAATTGCCAGAAAACTATTTTGAGCCAATTGGAAAAGGTGGGTGGCCACAAATATCCACTTGGATCATAGTGCCTTCGCTAGAAGAAGCTCTGTCAAAGAACATATTCCAAACAAAGGTGGTTGGAGGAGGTATCTCGTGATTAAATATGGGCTGCTTTCTGATTTGAAAAGGGGCTTCAAGAGTATCAGTGAGTTGCAATAAACTAGACCCAAAATTAGTGTCAAGTGAAAAGATAGGATGATTGGTGGGGTCTTCTTTATCACTAACAATGTAGGCCAGCTGAGCTTCTTTGTACAACCTCCTGTGTTCCCCTCCAAAGACTGGAATTGTAGCATATGTGAGATCTATCTGTAATGTCCATCCAAGTTTTTTAATCCAAGATCTTGACAACAACATGCCGAACTTGGGGGAACATATACTACTACAATGTCCATGACCACACTCTTCATAGACAACTGAAATAAAGAGACCACCAAGTCTTTGATGACTCCAAGGCATTTCACCCTCCTTGAATCAAAAGAGTACAAATTGTGATAAGCCTTTGTCACTTCCAGTCCTAATTCTTCCATGAATATTTTGGGCATAAGGTTGTGGGAAGCTCCTGAATCCATGAGGCAATTATGCAGCACCTTATCATGTATGTTTAGGGATGTGTAGAAGGGAGGGGATGAATAATCTATGTATTCTACCATGGGACCTAGGGCGACTGCTGTCTTTTCATCTTGAAGATTTACTGAGTCTGTGGAAGGTTGGGGGGACTCAGATTGTAGCAGTTTGGAGAGGGACCTTTTGAAATCTTCATTTTTAACTAGTTCTGAGAGGGGTACGAGAATTATAATCTTTTGAATTTCTTTCTCAAAACTAAAGGAGGAAAGAGGCTTAGGAGCTTCTCTTACCACAGAGACAGGTTCTTTGGTTGTTGGTGAAGTATTCTGAGTTTTCTTTTCTTTAATAGTGATTGTTGAAAGTTTAGAAGGTCTTTCCGCTATGAGGGTCTAATCATGGCTATCAAAATTCCCTTCTTTCTTCTTTGACCTGAGATGGTATCTGTTAGGAGTGTTGTTGGACTTCTCCCCTTTACCCAACTCATTGATTTGAATGTTAATAATGGATTCTTCATATGCAAATTGAGTCAAATGGGGAAAAGGGGAAGTGTCTTCAATACAGTGAATTTTAGGGTCGAGCTCATCTATGTCCTCTCCTTCCTCATGAGCAACTAGGTTATTTTGGAGAGGGGTTTGAATCCTCTGATCATCTCTATCTTTTCTCCTTTGTTCCCTTGGAAAATCCTATGGCACATTGTTACTAGGCCTAGTGAAGCCTCTGTTATCAGTATTTGGGGGATTTCTGTACATGGGCTTCCCTTCTAACTCCCACCTTTCCATTCTATATGAAAGAAATTTTAGCACTTTGGTTACCTCGTCCATCTGAAGGGGAAGGGGAGAGGAATTGGATGGGGAGGCTTCAGGTATTTTCCTGGATATGTCTCTATTAGCCTTATTTCTGAGTTGGTCAACGTGAGCCACAGTGGTGGCTCTCCTTTCCCTCAACAAGAGACAGAAATCAAAATCAAAAGTGCTAGCAGAAGTGATTTTAGCAGAGGCTTCAGAGGGATTTATCTCAGTGGGGATCTTACTGTACATTTTATTGAATCTCTTGGAGAAGTCAGAGACAGACTCTCCTTCCATTCTCTTCAAAGACCCAAACTCTGTCATGTAATACATGAAGTATTTTTTGTCTCCCCACTATCTCAAAAAGGCATTATACAAAGCCTCAATCCCATTGATAGATCCAAGAGGCAGGGCCCTAAACCACTTTCTAGCCTAGCCTTCAAGGATATGGATGAAAATCCTCATTCATACATCTACATGCATGATAACATGATCATATGTAAAACTGTAAAAGTCTTCAAGGTGTTCTTCTATAGCTATGTCCCCTTCGCTTGTAAACTTGGGCAGCTGCTTAAGGTAGCCATCTGCTGGAAGGTCATTGAGAGGCTGAGGTAAAAAAAGGGGAGCATACCTAGCAGTTATTATAGCCTCCATCCTGGTCATGGGGGGATTTGCTCCTGCCATAGGAATATTAGGTGGAGGAGAACTCGGAGGAGAAGGAGCTCAAATAGGGGATACTGGAAATGACCTTCCAGGTGGAAGGGGAAATAATGGGGGATTCAGAGAGAAGGCTAAGGGGTTTGAGTCAACAAATGCTTCTTTCTGTGCAGTAGCAGCAACAGTAATAAGAGGAGGGGTGGTAAAGCTAGGAGTGGGGAAATCTTCTGTGGTCCTGGGTCTACACCAAGGTACAGCTTCAGGGGAGAGGGGAGTGACAAGGATTTCTCCCTCTAATCCCATACCAAGAGGGGAAAAATCAGCAGGAACACTTCCGAAATTCAGGAAACGAGAAACTTCAGAAAAAGGTTTGTTAGGAAGATGAGAAGAAGAAAATGGAGTTTCTACAGAAGGAGATGGAAAATTACCTGGTTCAACGGTGGAATTTTCTTCTTTAGATGCCTTCCCTTTTCTGATAATCCCCTCTGGATCAACTTTAGACGTAGCTAGATGCAGCTATGGATGGGACCATGTGTGTCTACCTCTGGAAGCCATAGCTAAAACAATAGGTTTGCCACAGTGGATTCGTCACAATGGAGTCCCCAGGTGCACAGTAGAAATCTCATAGGGCTCTGATGCCTGATGCACCTTCAAAATCAGAGGCTCGATGTCATTCAATCCTAGGGAAAATTTTCAACTTCGTCCCTAGCAACAATGCCAAAAATGTTGGCGTCAGAAGTCACTCCTGGATTACGGTAGGAGTAATCCTAAATCCCATCAGTTTATGTCACTATTTGTTGATAAAGGGTGATGAATGGAAGTAAACTCAGAACAATATCGTCCTAACTCAAAAACTAGGCCAGACATGCACAAGCAGATGAGGTCTTGATTTAACTTCAGAAAGTAAGTTGTAATAAGGGTGAGTAGGAGGAAGACTTCTGTGAGGAAATGCGAAGGCATGTTGTAGGCATTGAGCTTCTAATAGCCTGTAGAAGAAAAACTTGAACACATGAACATCTTATATTCAAATTGCAGAAACACTAAAAGAACATAACAACGTTACAATAACACCTTTATTATAACACAGTCACAATGATTCATGTGAATCAGTCAATCATGAACTCTTTTAGTATGGGATAGAAATCGGATGAAAAAGAGAGTTGCCTTTCATTAAACAAGAAATTTCACATACAGATACATAGCCAGGAAAACCAGTGCTTCATTAAAACATTACAGTCCGAAGCTCTACTCTACCATTCATCTTTACAAAAATACAAAAACTGAGTATATATACTCAGATCAATTCACTACCTTGGCAGTAGGAGGGATCAAACCTCTAGGGTGTGGCATCTCTTTATTCAAACTTGGATGAAACTCCTTTGTCAGATGCCACCTTAACTCAGCATGGCTCTTGCAGGGGGACCTGCACACAAGGGTACCACGGGATGATTTCTCTAGGCCTCCCATACCTTCCATTCATGGCTCGAGCTGAGGTTTCATCTACCTGCTCGATTTTCATTAACTGCTTGCCCAGGGAGTGGTCGAGATGATATGCTCAGGAGAAGACCATGTGCCTTCTCTCTAAGGCTCAGAGGTGTTGGCATCCAATTCACATTTTTTGATTGTCTCATAAGCTGCCTACACCAATGTTTCACAAACATTGATTTTTCGTCCCAAATTTCAAATGAACGATGCCTTATTTGTTGCGCCTTTTCGAACGCCTACCTTCGCTAAGTCTTCACGATTGTAAGCATGAAAATTTCTCCTTTCAAGGTCACATTTTGATCATTATCTGAACTGCCGATATTGTCATCATGCTTATTGCGCCTATCTTTTTATTGATCTTCACATGATCAGCAATATCCTTTGATCGGTTTTCATACTTCGATGGATTGCATAACTCGGTCTTATTGAAGATATTTTGCCTTTGGATTCGTATTTTGCAACTTGCCTGAACATTGATTCATTGAATTGCATGAGGGTCAAGTTCTATCTTTTGTGACCCTTATTATTGGTCCTTGTTATAGCTCTTGGCGTATCAATTTATGCATTTGACACCTTGATTAAACGTTTGATTGGCGAGAACATGATTGTGGGTTTTGAACTGCATGTCGGAGTTTGA